>CABFVX010002053.1:42360-129931 GCA_902151425.1 Timema shepardi | reverse complement strand
ACAATCACCCTACCATTACACATTAGCGTAAGTGCGTATAGCCCGAACGGGCAGTAAGACGCGGTGCTAATAATAATAATAATAATGTACTTGCATTAGTTAACTAATACAGTGTCAAACTATAAAGCTTTTAAAAAATACTCAGTTATCTTTAGACTTTATTCTATAGCTAACGTCCACGCGACAAATTCTCGCTCAACGAGACAACCCTCTCAACTATTTCCACAAGTATAGAGATAATTTCAAACTATCAGGAGGTAGTTTCTCCCAATTTGAATATGTTTTCAATTCAAATTAGCATCTTTATAATACAATCTATATATTAAAAAGTAATAATAATAGGTTTGACCGTATTCAATGTTAACAATACCTTTTAAATATTCATATAAAAATGATGGAACTTTTTTAAGGTGCGGCAGAAGGAAGCGCAAGTATTTTTACAGTTTTTATAGAATAGAAATTTGTTTACCAAAATAAATCAAATTTTTCTCTCTTATGAACATAGAGTTTAGTTTTCTGCAAATGTTAATGTCAACAGATCTTGAATATTTGTAAAGGTTATTGTGACAAAGAAAACCATTCCCTTTAATTACAAACCATATTTACAATTAATTAGAGTAACAAAATATATATTATTTTACTCTTATTCTGTTGATGTACGTACAGTTGTGCCAACATTGAATTTATTTATTTTCACTTCCCAAATAAAATAACTTTGAGCTTTTTTTAACATGGTAAAAACTCAACAAGATGATTAGAATTTTAAAATATACATATATTTAGGTCTTACGATTCATTAAAGTATTTCTCTTTACCATTTCCTTTTACTCAATATCTCATCCATCCGTCCCTATTATAGCAATATTCCTAGTTCTAAATTGTATCACCTCTTTGGTGTGTATTTGAAAAGTTCCTTTTGTTTTGTTTTTAAGAATTGAAGGGGGCGATTAGTTTTTGTTTTATGTTTGGTGTCGTTTTAAAAATGGTAAAATAAGCTGGGATGTTTAAGTTCCCAATCAAGAGGCAAAAGGGAACACAGTGCTGCAAGTTATTACAATTTTGAAATATAAAAGATTTACACAAGAGTGTTGAATTTAACTTGGAGAGGAAGTGAGAAGTTTATTCATATCTTTAATTAAATATAAAGATATGTAGTTTTCAACTACAGAATGGCTATGGATGAGAAGTTTCCAATTTTTTGTTTTGTTGCTACAATTTTAATCAGTCACTTACTGACTATATCTTAAGATAACTTACAAAAAGGAAAATGTAACTATGAACAACAAGGCTACTTATTAATTTTAATTGAAATTATGATATACTAATCAATACCGTATTAACAAAACAAATTTATACATATTAATATAAAATTTACAAACACCGAAATTTTAACTTTGTTTCAAGAAAATTATATTACCTTAGATATGTAAATTAACGGAGCTCTATAGGTAGTATTTGATAAGACTAAAATTCAGAGTACATAAATAACCAAACAAATAACATAAAATTGTTTATTTATTTCATAATAACTATTAATTTTGTCACATTACAATATTATATAAAATACAGATGTAAATGCATTTCTTATGTGTTTTAACCCAAGCATTATCAACCGGCTTCTTGTTGTATCATATAATATTGCTACGGCAACCGGGCAGGCAAAGAGAAGGGATTTTCTAATCATGTGTTTAAACCCAGTGGTCCTGAGATAAGGTTTCCTCGTGCAACTGAGCTAAATAAAATATATTTTTTATACAACCTTAGGATAGTTATTATATATATAATATTTGTTCACATTATCCTGGAATCTTGTCAAAACTTTTTAAATACAGAGAAAAAGGTTTTGACAAAATTACAGGACACCCTTGAAAGATATTCAAAATTTGTTGATATCAGCATGTGCAGAAAACTAAACTCTATGTTGCTATTGGATAAATATATATTTTTTTTTAATCTGGACAAAAAATGTAATGCTATAAAAACTGTAAAATTACTCGCGCTCCCTTCTGCCGCACCTCAATTCTTGGTAGAGAATTCTGTTACCAACTTTTATAATTTATCAAACTTATAAATTTTCGAGGTGTATGCATATGTACTGATTACAGTAATGTATTGGAATGATAAAGGATGTATTTAGAGGAAGTGTACCCAAATTTGAGTGAAAGGAGAGTGGAAAACAATTTAGGACACCTCGATACACTCAACAGGTATTCTAACCTGATATCTCCATCATCGGCAGTCTAGTCTATTAGAAGAGTGACGTCTTAGACGTTGCCATCAAAGTGGGTCTTATCATTTTAATTTACAATTACGAATCGGAGAATTTGAAAACAAACTCGAAATAGAACGTGTTATTTTCCACTCGACAACCTATGTTTTTTTAGAAAAATTAATCTGAGCATGAACCAAACTTAAGACCCTTACAGCGGAGAACGGAACACGCGAGATCCTCGGAGGTGTAAAACAAGCTAATTAGTCGCGACTCAGAACTAATCTCTTCCCCGCCTCCATCCCACTCCATGTTCACGCTCTTGCACTTGGGATATTTTGGATATTAACCTGATGAGTACGGTATAACGAGTTTGTTTACCCTCGAGACAATTAGTAAGAAACGTTTAGTTCCAGTGCTAGAAATGTCCAGGACCTGAAAATGGGTTTCCCTTACAGTCTAATTTCCATAGTAAGAACTTTATCTGATAGCTATGAGATATGTGTACTTGATCTACTTTCACTTCATAAACTCATGTTTCAAGTCAAATTATCTGCAACTGTCACTATCGGAAGATATTATCAATACCTTTAAAATAACACTAATACTCTAGTAGAATGTTCTCAATGTTGACCATTAAAGATACTTATGAATTATATAAAATACCCTTACTATGAAAATGTGACTGCAACAAGGGCAATAGCTAAGACTGACTCTTAGGGTTGGAGTGTGGGGGACTTAAGAAAAGGTCATAGTTTTTTCCAGTTTTATATCAAAAAAGGTTTTTGGTTAAAATAATAATAATTATTATTATTATTGATAGCACCGCGTCTTACTACCCATTCGGGTTATACGCACTTACTCTAATGTGTAATGGTAGGGTGATTGTGAGATGAAATGAAGGACCTACAGTTTAACGTGGAATCCGAACCACGGTGGAGGCCTGGCATTCCCCACATTCACAAGATGTCTTGTCAGAGATGAAGGAAGGGTTTGGTAATCAGATAAATCTGTGCCGGGACCAAGGATTGAACCCCGGCCGCCAGCGTAGAAGTCTGACACATTACCCCTAGACCACCAGGTCACCGACTAAAATTAATTAAATATTGCTCCAGTAGAAATATAGAGTTTATGTGACAAACTTAACATTTCTTGAATTATTGTCAAGGGTGTCATGGAATTATAAATACAACTTTTTCTTTTAATTTAAAAATTTTAGGCTTTTCCCACACAGCAAGATTTTTTCCCTGTGTAGGTTACAACAGGTTGCCGTGGTAACAGCGTGGTAAGATTTCAAGTCACCAAATGACAATCAGTACGATAAATTGCAGAAGGCAATTACTTTGTATTTATTAAATTTACGAAAAAAAATAGAATCTGGCAGGTTCATTCTTTGAATGTAAGGCGAGATCGAGTGGGAGCATTTTGACATTGTTCACAGAATTACGGGAGAACGATGCAAACATTCTTCAATTATTTTCGGCTGGCCAAATCATCGTTTGCAGTACTATTACAACAGTTTGCAGTTTTGTTCGGCGTAACTCGGTGAGGGATGTAGTTACACCGGACTTGAAGTTTGGCATTCAATACAGGACTGTAAAGTAATGATGATGATGCCGGATGAACGTACAGAAAAATCCCGTGCCATGTGAATAGCATGCCCTAATGCCTGACCAGACATGACCACGGCGTCGGACTATTCCAGTGGGGCGCCGTGAGAGCAACGGCAGCCTTATACGGGCAATAACAGTGACCGTGACGTGTGTAAAGCCCCATTCCTCCTAATGGTCGACTGAGTTCACGGTGCCGTGCCGTGTCCGGCCACGGGGAAAAACCGTGCTGTGTGCTGGGATCCTAATGTCGCTAAGCTCATGACAACTGTTGATATCACCACGTGAATAAAATTAAACTCTTATGTTTCTACTGGAGCAATATTTTATTTATTTTGAACAAAATAAAATGCTTTTTCATAAAAACTGCAAAAACACCGACCATTTCTCGCGTTCTCTAAATCCCCACTTTTAATTCCTCATTTGTCAATTTAGACCTTCAAAATACGTCGATATTTGTCTGACTTTAATATCCACTTTCGGATTAAAGTGATAGATGAATATGCCAAAAATGAATTAAAAATAGACTTGAGAAAGGACAGGTGCTCGCGGGACTTTTGATACGTTTATTAAATCGATATAGGCCCAAGATAGATTGGTGACCCCTGCATTACATGATCATAAAGTAGCCCCATATTTTTTTTTTGTGCTGACTGACAACTTTGAAAAGTTACCAGACCAAATTATGTTATCCCTACGCCGAACCAAATGATCTGCAAAAACATGTGTTTAGCAGCTGTCACTTCTGAAAGTCAAAATTTAGGTATATACCTAAAGGTTGACTATCAGAAGTCAACTGTGAACTGTCAGTCAGCACCAAAGAAGCCGTGGGGCTACTCTAGTCAACTTACTCGTGGGAGTTTGTTTACCCGCATAGCATTGTCCACTCCTTGTAATCGATACGCGCTGGAGGTCCAGCAACATTAGGCTCACACGAACAAACAAAAACTTTTGATTCTCTCTGTCGTTATGTAGTAGGGTATTGGAATGTGCAGGGGATGGTAGGAATCCAAACAGATATTGGACTATAGAATCGATTTCAGTTGTACTGGTCATTACACAGGAATAATTAAAAGAGTTGGAGGCATTTTACGTGTCCGTACTTAAAATAAAGGTAATTCTCCGAGCCAAGATATTCAGATCACTAGCAGTTTTTTGATAACCTGTTCCCGTGAATACTGATAAAGAAGGAATAAATAAAACAGCTTTAATCATTACATAAGCATACCAAACAAATAAAGGGGTTTGATCTACTGTTACTCCACTGGAACAAAGTAGATTAAGAACAGTTGAAATGAAATTAACGTCTCCTAAAATTGAGGATACCCCAGCCACATGAGAGAGAAAAATTGCATTAACAAAAACACGGAAAATTCATCTCTTTCCTTAAATTAATATTCTAAATTTCAAATCTCACGCTAAACACTTATTGATTTAGTCGAAATTTTATTTTAAGTCGAGAACATTTTTTTTAACCACAGATGAATAGCCAGTTTACACAAAAACAAATTGTTGTTTGGTTTCGAAATGCCATTCTCGAGTATTTTTGTTCTGCAGATGCATCCCTCCCTTCCCTGAAAGACATACCAGACACAACAAAGATCCATTAAACTAGAAGATACTGCGCCACCTTTACGAACTAAAAAGCTATTTGAGCTCATTACTTTTACGCCATAAACCAAATTTCCAGCGTGTCCTTCCTTGAAAGCTGGAACAAGTTATGTTTTTTCATCAAGTATATTACCCATCATATTTCCATTCCCCGCTTCCCTTTTTTTGGGTTGTCCATACTTTCTTAAGTTTAATTCTATTTCAGTTTTAAAATTCACCCTCCAAATCATGTTTTGTTAAGTTAGATAGTTTAACTTTAAATAGGTGCATTTATAAAATTGATATTAAGTTTGTATAGTTACGAGACCATAGATTGTTAAGTTTATTGGCCTACTATTTGGGTGTTGATAAAGCTACTAAGATATACTTTCATGTATTTATAAGCTCAGCTGTCAAAAAATATACTATTAACTTTATATTAAATATCAATAACTCGTAGCTTACATTGGGTGTTTATTATTTTCAATCTTTTAGTCATTTAGTGTAGTACGATGATAAAGCTTAATGTGTTTATATTATTTTAATTTCTTTAAGTTTAATAAAACATTATAAGGGTTGGTTTGATTAATATTGGTAATAAGTTTTTTTTGTTAATATAAAGGTCAGATTTTGATGAACCTCTATTCTAAGAGTTTTATTGTGGTGTGATATTATTTTATTTAAGCTGACTTTATTTAAAATTTTGAATTTATTTTTAAACAATTTTAGCTAATTAATCAATTAATCTAGTTTATTATAGTAGAAATTTAATTTTTTAAAGGAATATATAAAAAAAATTCATCCACAAAAAGACTGCATAAAATCATATTTTATAGCTTTTATTTCTGCAAAATATGGCCCCCATAGTTATTAAATCACCCTCATATTTTCTCACGCAATTTAAGATGACTGGCCCATGTACTTGATTGACAATGATGAGAAGGTGGAGGTTTTAATCTGTCAGGGACGCTTCTTTAAACTACCCTCTATCTTTACCCGATATATTCATAAATTATATTACGTATTTAATAATCTTGAAAGTGTATAGCCCGAACGGGTGCTAAATAAAAAAATAATAATCTTGAAATTAACAGAACTAAAAAAAATGCTCTAAACAATCTAAAAGAACCTAATTGATAAAGATATAAATCAATTGAAAGAGAAAAATAAGACAGAAAATTAAGTTATTGATATAAATTATAAAAATAATATCAATTCTCAAATAACTCAATTAACTTTTGTTTTATTTATAATTTTATTGTCTTGTTATCAGTATTATACACTTTATCTTTTACTTTAACGCATGTATTTAATATATGTATTTTAATATGTTTTTGTTTTTCGTTATATAGGCCCTATGTGTTTTCTGACTCGCATTTTTAATATGTTTTTATAATGTCAAGTATTACAGTTTAACTTTTATTAAAATTTTCTCTTTTATCACAATCCTTAGACCCAATGCATAATCTCTATTCCTTGATCACAATCAATGATTTTACTTAAATTCTTGTTTTATTAACAATTTTGCTAAATAGTCTATATACTCTTTATGACAAGTAAACTTAATTATATTATCTTTATAATTTATATCAATAACTTAATTTTCTGTCTTATTTTTCTCTTTCAATTGATTTCTATTTTTATCAATTAGGATATATATGGTTCCTTACTACAACTAATTATGTTTTTTATGAATCTAAAAGAACCTGTTAGAGTTAGCTCATAGGTAAGTCAGTCATTCAGTGGGGCAGGTACATTTAAGCCTTAGTTATGAAATTACCATTGAAGTAACATTAATTTACTGCAGGTACTAAGATTCTGGACATATTAATATTTTATTTTTAGAACAACTTATTACAACTTGTTCAGGTTAAACCCATATGTACTAACACTAATGTGTTAAGGATGAGGAAGGTCGAACTTAGAGGAAGTATCCAAGTACTTGCGTGGAGGCAGAGTGGAAACCCGTTTGGGAAAAACCAACATTAGTACAGTCAACATGTATTCGAACTCAGATATATCCATCATTGCCAGACTACATCCAATATCATCGCTGAGGGAACTGCAGGTCTTATAGAGAAAAGTTTTATCTTCGCTCTCACTCAGTCTAACTGTTGCCAAATTTACTCGCTCTCAGCTATGCCAGGAGGTGGTGTACTGGCGTAAGAATGAGTTACTGGCAACTTGGGTTAAGCAGCTTTGCGAAACTTGTTTTATATTTGATAGGAGAGTAACCACACGAAAACTAGATAATGATAACATTGTTCCTCAATAGTAGCCATGCAGCTCCCTCAAAGATGATATCCAGTGTAGTCCAATGCAAGAGTGACGCCTTAGACCATGCGACCACCGAAGCGGGTTTGTGGGCATCGGTAAACTACGATTTTATAAGCCAAACGGAACGGGAAAGGGTAAGAGAGGGATTAAAAATTAATAAATTGTTTTAAATATATATTCCACAGCTAATCCCAGCGACTCTTTTTATCTTTCCTAGTTTATAAAAATTTAGTAAAATTCTTCTTAAATAGTATTTCACCTACTTCGGTCATCACGTTGTCCAAGGTGTCACTCTCGTGTTAGATAGAGAGATCCTGGTTTGAATCCCGGTCGGGTTTACCAAGGGTGTTTGTTTCAAAATGGTCCACCACTCTCCGTCAACGTAAATTCGGGTATACTTCCTCTGAATTCAACCTTCCTCATACCTAAATTATTAGCGTAAATTAGTACATAGGCGTATAACCTATACACGGTGGGGAAAAAATGGCATCTTACCCCTTTTAAGAAAATTATAGTAATCTTGTTTTCTTTTTTTTTATTGTGAATGGAAGAGTTTAAATTAATTCATCTATCTATGAAATATATTTAATCAAATTTTCCAATCGTGATGAGAAACATCCAACGAATCGCTTACCATTCTTACGCATCGGTCTGTATAGAAGAGGGTGTGAGCAGGGGAAGGGGGATTTAGTAATAAATATTATTGGAGTATTGATTTTTTTTCCAAACGCTTATTTAATTAATACTGGCTCTCCCTTTCTCCGTCCACTTGGTACTGGTAGAGCTCTGGATTCCGAGTTGTTCAGTACCGGTGAATTAATCTAGCTAACATGATTTAGTCATTAATTAAATGGGGGAAGTAGATTCAGTGAATCAGGACGGCTCGGGTACTTTGTGCCCGGACCTGTGTTTAATTTACCTATTTACCTTGTAAACACACTTCTTCCAACCTTTTAGGCACCACTTTACCCCCTTCAAGCCCCCCTGTCCATTCAACCAAATTCAATACTCTCTCTTTCTCTCGTCGTCTGCTCTTTGCGCTTGTAAATTAGTGTAGCCACAGGCCTATCTCTCAAGAGAAGCGTACTACAAGGACAAACTTTGAGGACGTAGCTTTTCTGCTCAAAAGTGAATGAATTGTTCTTTTTTCCCCCTTTTTTTAAGGATTGCGTTTTGGTTTAATTAATTATGAATTCCATCGTTATCACTAGCTAGGGAATTTAGATATATTCTTTGGATCAATTGTGTCCACAATATTTTTTATTTGGTAGGGGAATGGGGAGGATAGTGATTAAGGGTGAGCAAAAGTAATAAATATACCATCACACAGTATGTTTCTTTTTAAAACATAGTTTTTCCTTGTATTAATTTGACTTTCCTTAAAGTTTGTTTATTTGAGATTATTAGGGCAGTGTTTTCTAAACTGTAGTGCATGAACTCCCAGCCCCACGCGACGTATTTCAGGGGGTAAGCACGAAACGTACCCGTTAGTTTTATCAATCCTACATGTGTAAAACAAATACATCGCACATACTTTCTTGCTCCTTTGTCTAAATTATACTTACAACTCTTCAGATGTGTGAAACTAAACACATAATATATTGTTGAAGAAATATAATGGCAAAGAGAGCATGTCATTCCCACAAAGAGAATATACGAGATAATATACACTGTTGCAGAGACGTATTTAAAAACAGTAACATCTTTCTTTGTTCACCAAATATCTTAATTTAAATAATATATTGGTCATTAGCTTTGAAATTATTGGTTTTATAAAAATATGTTTCAATTAAATGTTTATTAACTTTTAATATTAATGCACCTTTTCGATGTTAAGTTTGATTTTATCTCAAAGAATTGCGGAGATATGATCAAAATTGGAGCTACCCGCCTATGTAAAGTACGGTCAAGTCATTTTTTCCGGGAAAATGAGTTGCACCATTTTATTTGTTATGTTAAACAACGCCTAGACACAAAGTGTAATCAAAATCGTTAGATTGGATTTTGAGAAACTTGAGTTCTTCTCTTTTTACCCTAAAGTAAATAACCCTTGATTTTAGGGCTAGTTATATAATTCCAGAAAATACTTGGGAGAACCTTATGTAAAATACCCAGATACTAAGTTTGTATCTCTATTGGTAAAACGATTTCGGCTCTTAAGTTGAGATACAGAGTGCAAAAAAACTGGCACTGGCACTGAAAAAACAATTGGGGTTAAGAAACATGAAACATCAACAATTCGACATCCATTAAAATATCGAGCTAGATATTTTAGACAGTCACAATACCTTCCCTCTCCAAGGGGATACATAGACAGACAAACGGCGTCGCGAAAACCACTTTTTCAGTTTCAAGGGTTCATGAAACGTTAATATCCATCAAAATATCGAATTGGGTATTTTTGACGATTATAATACTTTCTCCATCGAAGGAGTCGTGAGACAATAAAGAAAAGTTTATCCTTGGATGTGTCCAAGGACCAATAGGAGGAAGGGAAGCTTGTAACCTCTTGGTGCGGGTCTCATTCTCTTCAACCTTATTCAGCAATCGTTTGGTTGTTGTTTTTTTCATTCTAACAATGTTAACAGGAATATATCTAATTTATTTGTAAGAGGTAAATCTAATTCAACCTTCCCGATTCCTAATCCATTAGCGTAATAAATACTTAAAGCGTATAACCCGAACGGAAAGAAAGACGCTGTGATAAAAAAAAAAAAGAGGTAAAACTATATTATTTTGAGTCACTTTTATTAAGTGTTACATATAGACCCTAACTAGGGGTATGTGAACTAAGACACAGTGACATGATATAAAATAGATTAAACAATTTAGACAGCAAAAGATGTATTATAACAACATGATTAAATATTAAGTTTACAACATGAACACATGAACACTAGATTTAAGTTTGTTCAAATCAAATATAAAAAGGTGATAGTCTTGCAGTGATAACAAAAGCTGGGCTGGTGCCAGGATACAGTCAGATGTTTCTAGAAGAGAAAGCAGTAAGGTAATTAATAATGAAAATTAATTAAAAATCGTACACATCTAGGATTTGGACACATTTATAATTTAATCAATCTTGCTTGATTGGAATCTTGAGAAGCAATAGAAAGGTCTGTTTATTACATTATTCGATGGCTAACAAACAGGTGTCAACAAAATAGTACTATGGCTGGTCTCTTTCCCTATTGGTACTGTAGGAGCATTCAATAGTACATACATATAGTGATTCACACTCTCAGGGGTGCAACACTAATATGAATTATGCCTAATAGCCATACAGATACTGTAGGCGTACAAAGCGGGCAAGGAGAAAAACTGTATTATCTGCGCGGACCCCACTATGAATCAAGTGGAGTTCCGCGGTTTACACACCCAACGCGAAGCGTGACTACCTGCCCAACTAAAAGACAAAACTCAATAAAACCCAAACAAGGATTTAAACAAGGACGGACAGCCTGGTTGAAGCCATACTAAATATTAACAAATGCATATGACGTCCACGGCGTCATGAGAAACATTGACCAGACTTATGGAACTTGTGCGGACCAGTAGGATTTAGAATTAAATCCTTCTTACATCTAGAGCAGAAGGCCCATATTTTGAAACTGTACAAGAGAACAATAACCACTAGGACTAATATATCGAGTCAGAAGGACTTGCTACATATACATTTTGACTCTGACCCCTTAGTCACAGGGTCACTTCATACAACAAATTAAATAAACATTATAATTTAGAAGTCTGATAGACTCAAGATGGTTTTACAGTCTATTCGATTGAATATGAAATTTATACAAAATAAAAGTCGCTTTCGACTATAAAGATCATAAGCACAACATAAAAGTTATCAATCAGAATGTATTGACAGATATTGTTTAGTTTTACAAAGAGTAGACTCTAAAGTCAAATAGACTTGAAAACGACGACAGGATACTTATGTAATTGCAGAACATCCTCCTGGACGGTGCGGCAGTGGATCCCACGCCCAATACTGCATGGTTCCGTAGTTTGAGCGAGTTATCAGGGGTCCCTTCTTCGGAGCTACGTTGTGATAGATTGCCATACCGTGAAACAGAGGAACAGCCTTTTTAAACCCTCAAATCTGACTTGAACGGAACAAAACAAAATAGGTGATAAACTCATAATCATAGAGAAAGAGAGACGAATGAAAGAAAGGTGAAAGGGAAACAAAGGAGGGAGAACAGCTTGCGGGGTGAAGGGAAAGTAAGGTTCGTTGAAACGCCGCTTGGCAACTCCGAGCGCAGCGGTCCGCTGGGTCGAGTTCGTTATACACTTATTTACGCATCAAAAGTAGAAGAAAAAGCACGTGTTGAAGCCACCATGATGTTGGTCTTGAATGTTTTCTCCAAACAGGATGGCGAGGGAATCCAAGAACATCTTAGTACGGTGAGTAGATATTGAAGCGTATTATAACTAAATATGTCAGTTTATATCTCTTCTTTGGAATCTGCTACAGTATTTATCAAAATTTAACGTCTCTTGAAAACCACATGTTTCACCCTTGGGAAAATCATGATTATATATCTGAATTCATCCACTCACGAAAAATAAATCTTGAAGCAGATGACTCTAAAATATGCTGATATTAATTCTTTCTTTCATTTCTATTGTCATAAGTTGTCAAATTTTTAATATTCAATTGTAGATGTCTAATCACTCTAATTGACGTGCTACATAAGCAACTGTCAATCTTTCAATTTGTGTTAAATAAATGTTTAATTAAATAATGTTTTATGAGGTCGTTCTGTTTAATGACCTATTTTGAGGAAAGAAACCCCGAGTACATTTCTGTAACCCTTTGATAAAAGGATGATTTTTAGAGAAGTGCCGTTTTACTTTTGTGTCTGCCTATGTGTCTGCTTATGTGTATGCTTATGTGTTTGCTTTGTGTCTGCTTTTGTGTCTGCTTATATGTCTGCTTAAGTATCTATATTTCGGCTTGGAGCAGAAACCGTTTAACCGATGGGGCTAGAGCTTGGTATCTAATATTTTTCATAGGGTTCCCCGATGAGTTTTTGAAACTAGATATCTAAAATTAGGGGTAATTTACTTAAGGGTGAAAGGAGAAAAAAAACTCAATTTACTCAAAATTTGCTCTAATTATATTAATTAAAATTCGTATGTTAGCATTGTCTAACACTATCAAATAAATAGCGACCTTCATTCTTCTGTAAAAGTGACTTTGAAGGAACTTTACAATAATGGATATCTATAATTTTGATCACATCTCCGTAACTCTTAACTTATTAGTGTAGATATCTAGTACTATTAAAAATAGCTTCCAAGCTATTAGCAAATAAATGTTACTGTATGGAAATCTTTAAAATTTAAAATTAATTGCTATGCTCTTTAGTGAACGGAGATGTTCCTATTTTCTCTAAGTTTCTGTAACAGTGTATATTATTTCATTTATGCTCTTGTGTATAATATTATGCTCTTATTCTCATTGTATTCTTAAAAAAATGCCTATTTTTTCACATAGCTAACTTATAAGTTTTAAATAATGAACCGTGTACCACCTCAAACTCTAACCACTAGAGGCCAGCACAGACGGGAAGAGGGTGGAATCAATAAGGAATTTAATGTAACAACAATCAATAGAAAAATTTGCAAGTTTAAACAAAAATAGAATTATTTATTCAAAGTAAGACAACAAAGGTATATAAATAGTGCATGGCCTCATAAGGCGAAATGAGTAGTGTTGAAAAACATTTAAAGAAGGCAGAAACTGCGCTTGCGTAGCACATTTGAGGACTTAATCCACAATCTCAATGTATTAGTAGTCCTTGAATTAGACTACGTTTGAAAAGTACAACATCATTTGAATTAGTCTGAAAGAGACCCAAGAGTAATAATCAAAATCGTTAATATAATAATAAAGAGCTTAAAGAGCTCCTCTACTTGGTTAACAAAGCGCCTGAATCTTGTAATACTATTGAATCAATCGCCCCGCTTTGGGCGCCGATTGTAAAACTACGGATTAATTCCCTGATACAATAATGCTGTGATGATGTTTAGGTTGTCTATAGCTCCGTGGTCGAGCGCCTATCATCACTGTACGGAAAAGATACCGTTTAACCAGCTGTCTTTAGCTCCGTGGTCGATCACTAATTAGAACGGTATAATTAATAAATGTGAAGAAAGAGAACTGTTGATGGCTGTTTATTCACACACGGTTTATTTAAATTACATCTGTTAATTACTTACACATACTCCAATTTAATGTTTTATATCACTGCACACTTGTGATATTAATGTAAGTTTATTTTATACTGTGTTAGACTGTGACTGCGTTACTTGTGTGAGCGTGGGTGTTAGAGCAACTTGTGTGTGCTTGTGCGACTTGTGCCTGGGCGGAGATGCCTTAAACATACGCACAATGGCTTATATATGATATACCCCTTGCATCTTTCTCCCCTCGTCAACAGTGTAAAAACTAGCTAATAGAAAAAGTCCTGGCGACAGGTGTTGCGAAGGCTAGCTTCTTATTGGTATAGGGAATTGGCGTCTTTTTCCCAATATTGTGGAGTTGTTCCTTTAAACAGGAATTAGCGCAGTTGTTCTTTTAACAAGAAATATGGTATAAAAAATATAATTTAAAGGTGTAATCCTTTTCACATTATTTCTGAGACTCGCGTGTTTTTTCATGTATGAATCTTAAAAGGATATTCTACATATATTACTTTAAAGAAAAATTACCTTCATACATGACCTTTTATATAATTTAGAGTAATCCAAACCAATATCATTACAATCCCCTTTGCGAATTCAGACTAAACATTTGATTAAATTAGTAAACCTTTGAATCTTTATTATATTAATAAAGAGCTTAAAGAGCATGAAATATAAAGATATAATGTATTTTCATTACTGGAATATCAAAGAGCTTAAAGAGCTCCGGTACACGGTTAACAAGGCACCAGAATCCCCCCTTGTGCATTCAAACTAAATCATTAAATTAAATTATATTTAATTTTAAATATCAATTCTGATTTTTTTTAAATTACACAAAGGTTTGACTCTCCGACATAACCCAAACTTCTGTGGGACAATAACTTCCACCAACTTTGGAGTTATCGAGAAGATTTCAACTTTCTTGTATCCATTATTACAACAGAAAACACAGCAATATTACACTAGAATACTGGCAATTTCTCACTAAAAGAATCGGTTATCGTTTAAAGTTATAACTTATTGATCAACAATAATAATTACCTTTATAATTTCTTCACATTGAATACTTCTACAAAATGTTATCTTTAATTTAAACACTACCAAATTTTAAAGTAAAAACGAAAAATGGCTACCGACAAATAAATCTAAATATTTCAATGAGACTAGCGCTCAAGTGGCAAAAGGAAACTTTAAATGTGCCATTAAACAAATTAAACTTCCAAAATAAATCTTCTAGTGAGAAATTACTGACTCCTACACCGAACGATTTTAATCACGTAATTACAAAGCGTTCCAACACCCAAACCCATTATAGGCCATAATGTTTAAGTATTTAACAAAATATAAAGAGTTTTGAAAAAGATTTTAATAGTTAATAAGGAACGAATTGGAAAATTAATAGTAAAATTCAGTCTTTGGCAAAAAATTTACGTCAATTTAGCATGAAAAACATTGATATATGATGCAATACAACAATAATATAGACATTATAAATTGAATTAATGAAAATTTTTGGTAATAATAGTTACAAGTTGGAATGTCTTATGATAACATATATAATAAATAATTTACGTTCTAACAAACATCTAAAAAACTTAAGCATATTACAAATTATTAAAATTGTGAGCTTTAGTGTCAAACTTATTTCCAAACAGGGATATGACAAGATGATCCAAACATGTATGTAATAATTGTTTTTTGTTGAATGGGGAAAAACAAAATAGTTATAATAAAAGGTTTATATAATGACATGAAAAAAGTTAAATAAAAATGTAATTCATTCCTTAAATGAAGTCCCTTTTTCCTATGATTGCTGCATTCCCTGCAGCGTATTGAGCTTCTACATGTTTCGATGCAGCATCGGCATCATCGTCAGGTCATAGCTAGAAGATGTGCGGTTGAGTGTTGTACCTTGTTCTAGAAGATTCAATTGTTGCAGTCTAGAACCCAACAGTTAAGCTTGCTGTTTAGAAAGTTTCAAATCACGAACCAAATCATTCAGTTTATTCTGTTTTATGAAGTGAGGCGATCTGTCATGAGTTTCAGGGATGTACTATTCCAAAGGTCATGCATCTTCTGATTCACTTTCCTCTGTTGGCTCTGATGTAGTGGTTTGCAAGTTACAACCACGAACAGGTAAGCCTTCCCCATGAGGCACAAGCATAGGAACTGAAGAAACATTAGGATATTTAATTGTATGTTTAGTTTTACTTGAATGTCCTGCAATATCTGTCAGGCAAAATTAACAGTCCACATAATCTTTTGGCTCGCACCAAACCATTGGAACAGCAAACGGCATGGCTCAGCGGTTTCCTTTCATCCATTCCATAAGGGTAGTTACACATGTTATGCAAGCAATATGAGGTAAAAAGGGTTTCAAATGGTATCAAAGTACACTTTATAAGCCTTCTTAACTAAGTCATTGATTGGCTTTCTTTGGGTTTTTGGAGTGAACTTACCACATACATAGAAATGTTATCGGGGTGGTTTACACAAACACGAAGTTTAACAGTTGCCATTACGCTAAGAACACTGTGCTAACTATAACTTTGTAATATCAGAACCTTTCACTAGTTCACACAGGAAGAGAAAAAACACACAATAACACAAACTAAGCTATCAATAAAGAGAAATATACAAAGTGACTAACACCATCAAAGTTTCAACACGAACTAAGCAGCAGGGCTAACATGGTTATCTTTTCACAGACAAAGCATTTTTGAAGGTAGATTCGGATTCTTGAACCACACAATCACAACCTTCATACAATGAAACTTTCCCCTTTCATAAAATGTTTAACTAGATATTAAATTATATTTGTATTATTTTAACTCAGGGGTAGACAAGAAAATAATTGTATAAAGTTTTACATATGCAAAACTAAAATGTTGCAAATTAAATTACTTTTTTTAGTTGTCTTGGTGTTTGTTAACAAAATTGTCCTGCTCCTACAAGATCAGTCCATGAAACGCGAGTATGGGTTTTGGCCCCAACAGTGTCAGTATATATATAATATTAAAGCTATTGAATCAGCCTACAACTTTCTTACCAAACATATCCCTATATTATTGCCATTTTCAAACAAGCAACAACATTAAAACTTTAAATATAGAAATAAAAATTCCGTTTTATTTAAGCTTTTATTAAATTTAAGATAAAACTATTGATATTAACACATATTTTAATAGGAACAATTTTGTAGAGCGTAACTTTATGATTAAAACTAAAAAAGTAATTATATCATTACTACAATTGATTATGGATATATAAGCTAGTTTCTCAATGTCTGCTAATGTAAAGTTTGGAACACAGGGGGAGAAGCACAAGGGGGAGGGGTGGGGAGTTTTGGGAAAATTCACTTCTTATAGTGGTTTAAAGACTGGCCAAAATTCAGCTTTTATATTATTATTCCCGACAACAAACCTTTATTTCCTGGGCTAGTAGTGCAATTTAATGTTATGAATAGCTTGATATGTATTCTCAGGACTCAACACATGTATCAAAAAAGAAAGGTATTATGAAGTCATGCCCTTGCTTAGGTGAAGTGTCCACAACACACATAATATAACATATTTCAACAGTCATTCGCTTCACATAGTCTAGTTTTATTCCAGTAGCCCAACCCTATTACAGTGTACACCCTGGTATCATGCTATAACGTCTGGTCAAAGTATCTGAAGGCCTTGAGCTCAGGGATCGTAGCCACATGACTTAAATTAGTAAAAATACAGTGTAAGCACTGCAAACAAGTTTTGAAACATATTTAGTATTATTTTTGTTATTGTTAGTTGTTCTTTTACAATATATATGCATATGAGTGATGTATCATTTACAAAATTCCCTCTGGTGGCTTAAAGTAAAAAATGTAAACAGAAGTCTATTTTTTAAACTAAACGAGTATACTCTAAAAATGTTAGCCTTAAAATTTGTTTTATATAAATGCCTGAGGAAGCACACATACAATAATGTGATGGTAGTTCTCCGTACTCCATTATGTCACGTGTGAGAACCGACTTTAGAACTTCTACTTCCCCATGTGAAACCCAACTAAATTAGGGTGGATTACTGCTTGCTCGTCAGGCTTAGGCCCACGCGTTTTGACATGGGTTAAAGTGCTAAAGAAATATATGATTCTAGGTAGATAAAGGTAGAGCAAGCAAACCATACACAAGAGATAACGCATGTATGAACCTCCCACATTAAGGACAAAAAAAATAACTACACAGAGACAAGGAGAAAAACCTGCAATGGTATCGTGCAGCAACTTGAGGCCTTTCCAAAGAAGTTTCTTCCTAATCTTAATACGTTTCTTAGGTGTATTTTGATCAGACTAAGGGGGTCAGGGATGTTTACATTCTCTAATAACTTTCACGAGGGATTAGGGTCTTAACTCCCTTTTGGTATCACATTGATTTTTTTAAACTCGTTTATAGTGTTTTTCCGTGTTTCAATTACTCGTTAGTGGATTCTTGAGGAAAAATATCTCTGTAAAGCCTCCACGTTGGGTACAGGCCGAGAACGGTGCAGTTCCTTTAATGATACCCTATTGTCAGTACTATATTTTTATTGCCAAACATTGAGAATAAGATTTAATTTTTTATCGCCACGTTTTACTAACTGTTGAGGATATACGCATATATGATTATTAATCTATTGAAGTATAAATGAGGAAGGAAGCATTTTAGAGGTAATATACCCGTATTTGCTTGGAGGGAGGGTAAGAAACCATTTAGGAAAAACCCTCCTAATTAGACACAAATAGGTTTCGAACACCGATCTACCCTGTCATCAACAAGCCAGTCTAGCACGTGAGTGATGCCTTAGACCATTCGGTCACTGACGTGGGTGGTAAGATACCAACTCTCTGCAGTGGACTTAAAGTAACTTATCACTAACTGAAGTTTTGTTCGTTTTATGGATGTTCCATCCTGAAAATGATAGCTCAAAAAGATCTGCCTGTTTGCAATCTGTCTAAATGATACTAACATCAATACGGGCAATTTTGGTCCATGCTCAAAAGCGTGTGTGCCCCCCTTTATTTTACAATATATGCTTGAGACTGCCAAAGTGACGTAACTAGGGTAAAGTTGGGACAAGTGCCCTGGGCGCCAAATTGGTTGGGGGAGGGAGGTCTCCATTTTTATGACTATAAACTCCAAAATTTGACAAATTTAAACTTTATGAAGAAATTATGGATTGTAAAATTCTTCTAAAAATCTGAACCAATTTGCATATTTCAAAACTGATTAAGTTCTCGAGTTTATTGTTCAGTATTGAGATAAAAATAGTTTTCTAAACTTAAAAAAGTTTATGTTCGGATAGTTATTACTATTAACATTTCAATTTCCAGCTGTGAGCAATCTCATTTCTTAAAATTGATTTGATCACTATTTGATAACTTCATTCTTCTGCATTAGTCGTCAGCATTGAATGTGATGAAACTGAAATAATACATTGTTATGACATTATGGATTATTTTTGTATCAGTTAAAGTTAGAAAAATAAATTTTTAGTGTTAGTTACTAATAGTTTTTTCTAAATATCTGTAAAGATTATTTGTATGCATAAATTGTATCTGTCCTGGACGTCATTAACCCTAGTTAAGCCTCTTTTGTATTTTTGCATTGTCCGGTTGTCAATTCTTTCGTGAGGGTGTCAGAAGGTGTACATTATAGCATGTTTTCTTTGGAAAGAATGTAAGGCTATCGTATTGAGACGTTCACAGCTTTTACAATATAAGACTAATTTACCTGCTTTGGTGGCCGCATTCCGTTAAAATAGAATGCCAATGAAAGGGATATCGGGGTTCAAATCTTGGTCGATTGTACAAAGAGTGATTTTTCCACAAAAAAAATCTACTCTCTATCCATACAAATGTAGGTAAACTTAATCTAAATTCAACCTTACTAGTCTTTAACTCATTAGCGTGATTAGTGCATAAGCCTATAATCTGAAAAGGTAGTAAGACGCGGTGAAAACAATGGTAAAAGTTTTTGGTGATGTCACCACCCAAATGATTAAACATTCTCTCACCTTCCTATTTGTTATAGAAACGGCAGTTATAAAGCTCATTTACCTATATCAGAACTTTATTTTTGTGACCTTGATATAAAAAATTAGACTATTTGTTTTTATAAAAGCTAGAACTTTGTTTCCAAAGTTACTTTTATCCCAGATCTGAGACATTATGAGTCAAACTCCATTGAAAATTAAGTGGTTTCACCTTTTTATAATTTTTGTATTACAAAATCTCAAATATAAAACATAAACTTCATTTTGTATTAAACCATATATGTGTATTTTAAAATAAATCTCCACTTTTAAATAACATAGGTCTTCTGGACCTTTGGGACGTGGCTAAGTGCTCCGGTAGAAAGACTAGCCAGTACTAATGTACCATTACTCAGGGGACGCCCAAATGTACTAATCATACATCCTTTCCGGGGAGGCTCTTTCCATGTCCCGGTGAGATGAGAAGATGGTGATAGTGAGTATGAGGAGCCAATGCAAACACTTCCTAACTTAAGACTAATTAATCAAACTCTGCGGACCAGTGTGCTAATTTCCCTGTTGAAAAAAACTACCCAAGGTACAAGCCGGAAATTGAACACAGGACCCCTAGGCTTGTAGCCAGGCTCACTGACCACTAAACCATAGGGGTGGGTAATGCTGCAGTAAGAAAGCTCGTATTTACATTTGCAATTTAGTTTCGATCGTTTGATGGGATCATTATGTTAGAGGGTTAGGAGCGTTATTTTTTATGCGATAGTTTATTTTGATTGACCTCGACCTCGGTTGTTGACTTAAGAAGTTTATTTTGGCGATATGTCTTACTCTTTCTTGAGATTTAAGCTCTGGGTTCTCCCTATTCACTCACTGGCCAAATTCTTATTTTAGCGCTCAACTTTCAAACGGCTGAGGGCTATTTTTAAAAATAACACTCAAGTAGATTTTATAGCTAACCTTTTGAGTCACTATTTATATGTATTTGTTTGAATATGATTTTCTTTCATATGTTGTTCTCATGATGTATTTGTATTTTAACTTATATCATATTATAGGACATTTAATACACCTTTTGATTGTTGCCGAGGTTAGGTCGTACCCTTCGTTTATCCCTAAAGGAAGCAAGCCTACCTTGCATGGTTCCACTTTGGTTCAGCCAATAACATAGACCATAGTGCAGTCCACTGGCGCTTTTCAGGGTAAAAGGAGTGTCAATTTGTAAATTTGATAGATTATTAATTTTTTGTTTAGATTTAGGAATACGTTTCCGTCATTGTATATACTAAAAACGATGTTTATTCTATGAAAGAAAGGACGCACTATATTAATAAATAAAAAGTTGATTTATCACTATTGTAATTTATTAATATCAGAAAGTATAAAATGCAGGATATGATTTAAAAATTACCTCAACCTAAGATGCCTGAATTGGCTGACCCAAATACCTAAGGACAGAAAAATAAGCCTAAGGTAAATCAAACCTTATTTTATGTACAGTAATTTCTGGAACAAAACCAGAATTCGTTATACGATTAATTCTCTTTATCATCATAAATCAAAATCAAACGATAAAAACTTTTGACTTGTATAGATGACGCTACAACTCGATCCATTTTTATCCTTTTTTATACAATGAAAACACTTTAACAGCAAAACACTCACACATATATTTGTGCTTTGTTAAAATTATCAAGATTCTTTCCTAGCAACTTTTTATTATTTAAAAAAAATATTTTTTGTCAATAAACATAGTAATCAATCATTTATCGTTGAGCTACTTTGAAAGAGATTGAATCAAAAATAATTGGAGTGTGTTTCCCTAAATGATGGATCGTTGGATGTCGATGAATCAAATAGAATTCAGTCACTTGTGTCTAAAATTGTAATTTAACTAGTTATTTCTCTGTCATTCTGATCTTTAAAAATAATTTAATCATCTACTGGAAAATAAGGTAATCATATAAAACGTAGTTTACACCCTATTGATTTTTCCTATTTGAAATAAATACACAGTTCAAAAGTAAGACGTTATAATAAATTCTAAAAAATTGTGAATTATTAATAAATGTTAGATTCCTAAGCGTATTCTTTCAAACAATTCTTTAATAGCAATCCAAATTTTTATAATCTAAAATAAAACATTATTACTAAACTGTAAATTGAATATTTCGATGTAATTCTCTAATTTAAGGTATTATAAAATGTTATATTAAAGAAAATATAATGAAGGCATGCAGATAAACCAAAAAATTAAGTTTCCGCCACATTATAATATTAATTTAATATTTTTATAAATAATTCATTTTACTTTTACTACAATATTATAACTTTTTAAAAGTTTTAATAGCCATATCAAGTATATCCTAAACATAAAATAATGTATGAACACCAAACATAATTACTGTAATGTAATTTAATATGTTTTTTTATCATTGGTGAAAAATGCATGTGCCAAACGAACACAAAAATTGTGTAAAGTCAATACTCAAAAGGAGCACAGTATAATATATTCATTAAGTTTGATTAAAATATATCTAAAACTAGTTTGACCTTACTTTTAATATATTTAAAAGATATATTGAACTCCGATGTATTTTTTTAACTCTATTATGGGTGTTTCTTGTATATCCATTCCAGAATATGTTTGTGAATACCAAACATAACTTTAATCCCCTTATTTTGTAAATTTTGGATATCTCTTTTACCAGAAAATAGGCAATAGGTTAAGTATATCATTTCGATAGCTTGCCCTAGGACTTCATGAAAGTACTAAATTTGGTTGGATAAAATATCTAAGTTTGATTAAATTCCGATGTTTTGTTTGGAGAAACAAATTTTAAATGCATTAAAATTTAATAATATAATTTGGTTCATTGATCAATAATCATTTCCGTGAACGTGATATAATAGAACACTAATTTTTTCCTATGCCTCTTCTATCCCTGTTATATATCAGACTGTAATTTAGTGGCCAATAGGTCTAAATAAAAAAAGAATCTCAATGCATTGTTTGTTAAAGCTTATTAAGGTAGGAATGTAGGGGACGTGAGAAAAGGAATGTGTTTTTGACGTTTTAATATCAAAAGACTATTTTGGAAAAATAAATAATACAATGCACCAATAGAAACATAGATTTATATTATTTTTTCATAAGGTAAAATCAACAGTTGTTGAATTTTTTTTAGCACCGCGTGTTCGGGTTGTACGCTTAAGTACTAATTATGGTGATGGCTTAGGAATTGGGAAGATTTAATTTAGAGGAAGTGAGCCCACACTTGGGTGGAGGAAGAATGGAAAACCATTTAAGTAAAACCACCCCCAGCTCACCCGGGAGAGATTCTAACTTCGAAATCCCCGTCCTCGGCAGTCTAGCTCTACATGAAACTAGCGCGTTAGCTAACTACGCCACCGAGGAGGGTTATAGTTGTAGATCACATCACTTTACGTATAAATACGTGAAAAAATCTAGTAGCTCTTCTAGCCTTCAGATAATGTTATTCCTATGAAAATTGGACCAAAGTCACTTTATTCTGGATAAAAGTATATATTACGGCCACACGTTAAGTTCATTCACCCATCAAAATTGTATTGCACAATTTTAACAAGTGTATAATTATATGATATAAATAGTGATTTAATGATTTCAAATAAGTTCAGTTCACGTGTTATAAGGGGTTAAGTTCCCTATTGTTTTCTTTTTGCGTACCAGTGTTAAGGTAAAGTAATTAAAATAAATGGGACCTAAATCAGGTATAAATAGACATTAAAATGAGATGTAAACAATGAAATAATAATATTATAAATATCTATAACATAAATATTATATGTTACATTATCAATATTATAAATAAGGGTACGTATAATATATTATATTATTAATATATTACTACAAATATTTAATAGTTCACACCACATATGAATGCTTAGTTATACTTAATTTCAACCCCATATATTAGTTACTTCACCTTAACAATGATAATCAAAAAGCATAAAATATAAAGTTTGATCCCTTATAACACGTGAACTGAAATTATTTAAAATCATTAAATCACTATTTATAGCTTATAAGTATATTCTTGTTGAAATTATGCAAAAAAAAATGTTTATGATTGGCAAACCCTTAAGTAATGTTCGCTGACACACACACACACTCTCCTCCCCCCACTCCATACCTTCACCCACGTTTTATGTTTTCTAGTGGCAAAATCTGAAACGTATCTTGCAACATTCAATGAATCTCTATGCTCATTTTCTAGTAACTTTATTTTATATAATTAGTAATTACACATTCAAAGGCTAATCTTCGAGTATGATTACCTTTTACTTTCTCGCTATCTTACAGGTAGAGAAAGTATTGTGATCATTAAAAAAAAATGAACTCGAGATTATGATGACTCTCGACGTTTCATGATCACCCGAATCCGAAAAAGTGGTTTTTGAATTTCCGTATGTCTGTCTTTACCTCCAACTAGAGCATAAACTATTTTTCCGATCAAGCTAAAAATTGCTATATAGAATTTTTATAAGGTTGCCCCGAGGTTTTTTTTTTAATTGGATATCTAACCCTAAAACTAAGGGTAGTTTACTGAAGGACAAAAATAGAAAAAGTCGATTTTTCTTAAAATCGGCTCTAACAATTTTGATTCAATTTCATTTCAAAACATGTGTAAATATTCCAAAAAAACTGGCTACTTTCAATATTTTGGCAAAATGACTTTAAGGGCTGATGGGTAAATGATCATTTGTTATCATATCTCCGAAATTATTTGAGATATGAAATTACTTATCATTACAAATATGTAGATCTATTTATAAAACCAATAACTTTCAAGCAATACGTAAATATATATATATATATATATATATTTTTCTAACAATAAAGTTAAAGTATTGCAACCGTAAAAAAAATCTAACCTGAAATTTTGATGGATGTTGACGTGTCTTGTCCCCTCGAGCCCTTAAAAGTGGTCTTTGCAATTCCGTCTGTCTGTTTCAACATAAAATTAAGAGTAGTTTAAAAAAGGGCGAAGAGAGAAAAAATCGATTTTCTTAAAATCTGCTCCTTAACGATTTTGATAAAAATTCGTATATAGGCGTTGATTACGATTATAATTAAAACCATTATTTTTATTTTTCCATGAAAATGACTTTTAGGGTAGTTTACAGAAGCTGAAATTTCCGTATCTCCGCAATTATTTGAGATACTAAATATCTTATCATTGCAAAATAATAGTACGATTAAAAATAAAAAGCTTTTATATTAAATATAGTTTTATAAAACCAATAGTTTCTTAGATATTGGCAAATATATCAATACAATTTTGTGAGCTTTAGTTGAAAAGAGATATTACTTAGTTTTTAACGCAATAATTCTCAATGCCATAGAGTAATTAAATATAAGTAGGTCTCTCAAAAAATTTCTGTTATTTTCCCTTAAACCTCTTAGTATAAATGTTTGAACAACAATCATCTATCTACTTCAATTTAGACTCAATAGTCAATATATACATTTTTTATTGCTCAAAATGTATAAGTGAGGAATTTAATAGCAAAGCAATTATATGAAGATGTGCAACACCTAATAAAATGTCGAACATTTTAACCGGAAGTCGAAATTTTAATACGAAGTGTTGACCCTTGTGGACCCAACATTGATCTTTTTTATCGGTCCAAACATACAAATGAGGACATTAATTCTTTAAAAGTAAAATTATAAAATTAAACTGGACTCAAAAAATGTTTTATAAGAGTATGATGCAGTTTATGCTTGTGTTTGCTAGTGTATTTTATTTCATTTCACATATATTATGAGTTTTGAGTAAATATCTTTATTTTTAGACAATAGAGCGAGAAAATCCGTGCGGAGTTTCGTACAATTTATTTATTTTCGCCACCACCGACTAATATGGGATAATCTCAAAACCCCGCAAACTATCCCACTCACACACCAGCATTCTCTTTCCTCTTAGACTTTACCTTTTCTTGTCACTTTTGTATTCCTGACGTTCTCTTCACGCTTCCTTTAATTCGCGTGATTATACCTGGTTTTATACCACAGATAATTTTCAAACGTTAGTCATATTTACGACTACTAAAATAAGTAGTTCGCTTAACTAAAGTATTTTGCTATATAATTTTATTATTTTTCATTTGGTGCATTATGACATTAAAGTACTTACCCAAACCTGTGACCGAGTATTCTAAGACCTTAAACTCACATTGCGTTTGGTTGATAATTATGGAGAGATTAGGGTTCGAATCTCAGTGAAGTCCAATGAGAGTGATATTTCACATGAAAGTTTAATTGTATTTCACCCATTCTCTCTGTGCTAATGCGGGTGCGATTTCAGCAAACGTATCTTATAATCCTAACACCTTAGGATATGTCATTAATAACACTTTTGACAAGTTCCAGTGCGCACGCTAACTAATGTCAAGCTCAACCAGTCTGGTTTGCCGATGACGGGAAAATCGGTGTTCGAATCCTAGCCCAGTATGCTCAGGTTGTTTTTACGTTTTTACTGAATCTTTTGTCACTCTCCATCCACGTGAATGCGGGTACGTTTTCTCTATATTCTACCTTCCTCATCTCTACCTCATTAGTATAGCATTTTGCCCGGACGTGTAATAAGGCGTGAAGCAAAAGCTAAAAGAACATTTAAAAAAATCAAATACTATATTTTCCTTATTATCAACTACATTGTAAGTATATGTATTCTAGACTACCTCTAAAATGATTCCTCGTCCCTACCTAATTAGATTAATTATTATATATGCATATAAACTGAACGTGTAGTAGACTCGGTGATAAAAAAAATGTGGTTGATAGAAATAAATAAAAAATCTCTAAACTATTCTAAATTTATATTTTTACATACATTGTGATTTGGCAAATATTTAGCACCGTGAAGGATAAAAAGATTAAGCTATAGAATCACAGTTCTTGATTAGTAAATTATGTGTAGGTGTGCCAATTAACAATCAAAGTTTTCCATCGTTAAATTTATCTACATTACTAAACGTAGGTCTATTTATTTTCTGCCTGGATTAAATACTAAAGTTTTCGAGCAGTTGTAACTTACTATAGCATTTCCTTCGTTAGTAACTTTAGAAATCGGTGTCAAACTTTTATTTAAATTGCGCGCTAGGGACTCGTTTTAAGTAACGCTACGCCTATTTCAAATTACGTTCAACTTATACGACCCATTAAGACAAGATTAAATGCTTTTTTTTTACAACGTCCTTATAACCATACGGGATAATTACTCTAATAGGACAGGGATGAATGAGGAAGCATTTTAGAGGTGATATACTTGCATTTCCGTGGATGCAGAGTGGGAAACCATTTAGGAAAAACCACCCTCAGTAGACCCTAACCGGATTCAAACTTCATTCTCTACCTAAGCAGCAGGCCAGTAGAGAGCGACACCATATGTTATTAGACCATTAAACCATTCTGACTCTGAAGTGGTTTAAATACTTTCTAACCTAAAAAAATATATATCGCCTACCTTTCCGTGTATACGAAGTATGAATAAAGTGTCGTAGCACTAAAAAATAAATTTATGTGGACGATTTGACCTAAATAAAATTGTGTGTTCCCCAGATCCAAAAATAAAGTAGGTTTTAGAAAGTCAAAATTTTCTATGTAAATATTTTAATCCTGTAGAAGCTAGAATGTAATAATTGAGTATAGTTTCAAATTTAATATTTAATTGCATTTGTATAAAATTTAGATGATCCAAGAATATGAAAGCAGAAATATACACATTAAGGGTACCATAATCGACACAAATAAATCCCACATAATATACTGATATGTGTATACGGTTTTAACGATCATAATCGAGTTGAACTAATGTAAATAGTAAGGTGCCAAGCGCTAAATGTGCATACGTTTAAAGTAAAAAGTAGAACTTAGTAGATCACAAACCCCTTTAATTTATCAAGAGGCTGTCCAATTACTTTTATGGTCCTTATGTAGAAAAGGTAGAATTTTTTTTTCAAATATGATATTTTTATTGATCTTTCTCGTATTAGGGTGGATATTTAATATCAACGCATATATTAATAAATACATGTGTTATTTTTTGTCTAAATCAACAAACATAAAGGTTGCTGTGTTCGACAATTAATTTTATGGTTTTGTTAAGTCTACATATAATTTCCGATAATCAGTGAATGTATAGTCACTATTAATATTGGATGGCCAATGTTATCAAAAAAGTGGTTGAAGTCCTAAGGTCGAGATGTATATTTGAACCAAAATAACTAACCATTACATTAACTATTGATAGGCTTTCAACTACAAATTGTTTTGAGCACGCAAGAAAATTGTTTTAGACAATTTCACGGCCTAGTACCATGGCGATAATTTTTTTTCCATGAATGATAAACCACAATATAAAAATAGCCACCTTTAGTGCACCCTACCAGGTTCAGACACTGAACCTTCTGGGTTTGAGTCAGTAGGGGCAGCCAATAAACATACCTTGCACGTATTACTTTAGTTATAATACTAGTTGCTTATAAAATATGTTTAAAGTTCAATCTTACAAAATTAAGTAGTAAATTTATGTATGTGTTTATGTACAGTACACCCCAGTTTTTCTAACAAATAGACATATCTGACGTTTAGAAAAGTTAATGGACATACTTGCACGTATTTATACACTGAGTCATGTGAAATTAAGCTGTATCTTATTATAGATATATTCAGTGATTGATTTATAAAATTTTAGATACCGGAACGCACTACCAGGTGGTCTGCCCCCAGTGTCCCCAGAGTTCTTTTTTAAATTCAAGCTTAAAAACACGTTTTTTCAAGCCATTATTTTCTTATAAAAACAGAAGAAAATATTTGATTGTGTTTGAATGTTTCATAACTAAATTTAATGCAAATGCTCACCAGAGACTTAATTTAATTTTGATTCTTTTTACTACTGGTGTTACAATACAAACGGGAATAATAGGAGCGATTAGACATTTAAAGTAATAGATTACACAAAACAAATGGTTTTAATTTTTACAGATGTAGTATGAAATAAAAATACAAATAGGCTAATATATACATAACTAGAAAAAAAAAGACTGTCCATTTTAGAAGAAACTCCACAGTCATTCCATGTTTTCATCATATTCAATGCCTCTAGACCTTTCCTTACTCTGAGTGTCTATGGCTTAATGACATCATGATACAAGCCACGAGTCAACATACTTGGGGATTAAATAAACGAAGAGGGGCTCCATTGATTCTTATAAATAAAAGACCAAAAAACTGTTGTTATCTTCAAAGATGTTCTTAAGTGATGTCATAATCAAATTCATCTGAGAGCTATAGTAACTGGGTTGATTATATTATTCAATACGAGACTGTACGGAAATGTCTTACTGTATATATATTCCCGGAAACTCCCAATTAACTGTATTTCATTGGGTTTAAGCTTGGCAGCCAGCTTCTTCGTTTAATTTTCCCCATAATTTATTCGCACATTTTTGGGCCAGTTTTTTATGTCGATTACTTTTATCAAGTTAACAATCTCCAAATATTGTTCACTGAGCAGTCTCTTCTCAATTAATTGTTTCAATGCTTGGTATAACTTCTCAGGATCCAAACGATCATTACTTTTGCATTCTTCCCTTTTATGAAGACTAGTCCCAACAAAATTGAAATTTGGTACTGCTTCTGTCATGGTATAGTAAGTATCTGGTAGTGACTTTCTACTTTCAAATACAGAGACTGTTAATTTCAATTTTTCGTTTGCAAAGCCTAGAAAAACATTTTGATGCTGCAAAGCATCGTTCAACTCGGATAGTTCCTGTAACGCATCACACATCAATCCAAAATCTAAAATGAAGTTTGCACGATTAATTTTATTCAGAAGGGAGATAAAAATGCCATTTTCATTGTTATCTCATCTTGGATCTTTTTTTGTCTCTTTAAAATGGATTACTGAAGCTTCAGAGGTTATCCATAGAGCTGAAACTGCCCTGAAACTGGATGCAAACCATCGTGTACCCAATATTCTACCAACTTTCAACAGGTCAACTTGTAGTAATCTAGAAAAAATACTTAATTCCCTGCTGTTTTTGAGGGAAACATAGTATTAAACACACAACTTGTCAATCAAGGCTTTAAACAAGACTTCTAAAGCAGATTTAACTTCATCAGAAACTGAAAGATCAAGTCTGTGATTATCACAGTGCCGAACAATAAGTTATGGTAATTTCTCCTTGACCAATGCCCCAACACCATTATTATTTTCAATAATCACTGTTGTACCATCACACGTTAAGATTATTAAGATATTGTTCAAAAATTAGTGTTATTCCGTAAGCTGAAGGCAGTTTATAGTGGGATCACACACACTCTTGGCAGTAACACTGGTAAGCTCAACCAGATCCAAAAATAAATTAATCGGAGCATCCACACCTTTTTGATCTGTACGAGTAAAACACGAATGTACACAGTGAGACTGGATTTATTACTTTATGGAGTAGTTTTGTCATTAATTAATCCAATTTTTTTATCAGATTGAATGATATCATTTACATGTGTTTTCCTCATCTCATGACTAACGTGCTCAACAATAATACCACAATCTTTATTTGAATGTATCACCTCCCCCTCCTGTATATTCCTACATGTGTGGGCCTGGAGATAAAATGAAAAAATCTTCCCATACCAAGGCCGTTTAACTCCTGTAAATACATTTCTGTTTCGAAATTGTGACCAGATTGATTATTTTTGAAGCTTTATATGTGGTATGAAAAATATTTCCGTTAATTTCTTTCTTGTGAGAACGCAGTTTAAGTATCAAATTCTCAAACGTTTATTTTTTCTCCTGTAAGACAATATTTTGTGCTCCTTTTTGGCCTGCACTTTCTTTGTGGTCAAAGATTTTCTTTTTTAAATAAGTCTGCTGTTTTTGTTTTGTTTCCACATAGTGGCAAACCTCGCCATTAGCCAATTCTTTTGAAATTTTAATGCCTGGTTTTTTTCTCCATACCCTAACTTCCCACTTCTTTTCATATTTTACAACCTAGTTTTGGGTTTTTATATAATAGCCAATCATTTCTTTTACAAAATTCATTCTTTTGTTCGTATGTCCAACAATTTGGCAAATCGTTTTAGTTTTTTTTACATATTTTGTTTCATTTTGTTTTTCATCATTATTATTAACACCTGCCCCGGTGGCGTAGTTGGCTAACGCACTATTCGTGTTGAGCTCAACCGCTGAGGACGGGGAGTTCGAGGTTCGACTCTCGGTCGGGTGAACTGGGGGCGGGGGGTTCCTAAACGGTTTTTCACTCCTCCTCCACGCAAATGCGGGTTCACTTCCTCTAATTCATCCTTCCCAATTCCTAATCCATTAACGTAATTAGTACTTAAAGCGTATAACCCGAACTGGTAGTAAGACGCGGTGCTAAATAATAATAATAATAATATCATTATTAACAAATGAGTCTTTGAACAAATAAGTATTGTTTACCTTTGAAGTTGAAGGCATTGAATCCATTGATGAAATGGTGGAAAGTTGTTGGACTATTGCATCAGTTTGGTGGTCACTATCACACACTTTCTCAAAACTACTGTTATCTTCACTAATTCTAGGTTATTATTTGCTTGTGAAAAATAACTAGTTAACTTTTACATATTAACTAACATACAACTTAGCACAGAACGTATCCACAACCAAGTTATATGTAACTGACCCAGTAAGGTTGTTCAGTTTGACAACTGTTTTTTCTACTAGAATGTCCAAAAAGAGCACGGAACAGGTAGAGGTAGGATGAGTCATATGAATTCCCGCCACCAGACATCTACTTTCATCCACCCCTAGCCCGCACTAAGACTCTTTCAAGATCGCTTCTCCGCCACCGATGCACCTTGTGGTGAAAGAAAACAAGACTGTGTGTTAGGGTTAGGGAACGTATCTGTGTTGTGCACATAAACTAGTGTTCACATAAGTAACTAGTTTATAAATCAAACATGGCACTTATGTATGTAATTGATTTGCTAATCACGTCTTTCTAAACACATTTTTTCTGAATTTCGTGATTGCTATAATATAGGTGCCGGAACGCTATTCCACCACGTTCTGTCAGATGTTAAGCACTGGATATACTATAAAATAGAAATATTATAGTAAAGTATTATAAAAATCAACAGAAAAAAATACGTTTAAATTTTCCAAAAGGTTCTCCAAATATCAATTCGTATTAAAAAAAACTAATTTATGGAGGCTATGACTACACAGCTCGTATAAATAGGTAGTTATTCATAAAGGATAAAATTATATTTTTAGTCTGAAATAAATTACTATGCATTGTGTGGCTTTTCCATCGAGCCTTTGTTTACCAATTTAGTATTGGATAGATTTCAAGAAGAAGAAAAAAGGACTATTGTTAAATCTAGAAATGACATCAATTTAAATATACTCATCTAAAAATAAGTTTTCAAAGTATATACCTATATATATTGAAAATTTATTTTTAGAGCGTTGTATCTTAGGGTATTTGTGTGAGGATTGCATTTATATGGAAATGTAATCAAGAAAAGAAATATACAGATGTAAACAAGTTTAATGGGGTTGAGGTATTTCCTTAGCTATGCGTATATTAAATATGCTACAAACCGATCAATTTCATAGTCTAGTGTAGGAATGGGAAAAACTGTTCCTTATGTGTAGCAGGAGCAATCTGCTACTGCTCCTCCACAAACCAGTTCCTTTTACATGCTCCTTTTTGTCACTGTGACTCTTTTCAAATCTACTTCTAGCAGATATTATCACATTCCTTGGTTGTATCAGCACGTTTATTTGGACTAGCGTAAGTGAATATAAGTTAAATATACGTGAATATGCAGTAATTACTATTGTTTTAATTTCACCTAAGAAAACTTTAAACCACATCAATTATAAATAAAAACATTTTAACGCTGGTTATTATCGAATTACCAAGACTAGTATAGTAGGATTTTAGTAGGAAGAAATTTTTACAAAATACAAAAACATGTTTTTGCAGTCTACATGGACAACATTTTAATATACTATTAGTGATATTTTATAGGTATTGATAATATGTATCAAAATTTTCTCCCTTCAACTGCTATACCACCAAACAATCTCTTAAGTATGATGGACAAGCAAAGTTACGCAAAACCTGGTCTCCGCAATGTGCCAAGAACGCATTACTTTCCACTTTACCACTGCTTCAAAATACCTCTGGAACATGGGGGGAGCTAGGTTGTTCCGGAACTGTTCCCAGCTCTGTGCCTACTCCCAAATATATCATAAACATATAGGAGCAGGGTTGCACAGACCTATTCCTATCGCTGTAAGACGCTTTAAAATATCTCTGGAGCATAGAGGAGCAGGTTTTGTACGAACATGTTCCCTGCGCCAGAGACCATCTCCGGAGACCAAATCTGTGACAGAGATAAGAAGCAACGCCAAGCATTGACAGCACTCGCCTCTAATACGTAACTACTTTGTGCTGCCATATACCGTACAACATTGTAACGACGTAGTCTTGGCCGATAGAAAACAGAAGCTCGGAGAAACAAATGAGCATACAGTTAATATTTGGAATTTTCCACAAGTCAGTGACAAGAAGGAATTGCTCCTTTCATCTCTCAGGGAAAGGTTTGACTGTGACGTCAGAGGAGCAGTGACAAAGGAGCAGGTTGTGATTTCACAACCCATCCCTAGTATAGTGCCCCAACACACTCTATTTTGTAACTCAACTACAACAATTCATTTACAAACAATGCTTAATGATATTTTAGCTAATGTCTAGATTTACTTTGTAGGGGTAGATTAAGCTTAATGAGTTGATTGACGAATGAAAATAAGATAAAACTAATGATATGTGTGTTACAATTATAATATTCGTAATAAGATCAAAGCGCTCCTCATTACCTGTATACGTATAATGTTTCCCAATCCAAATTATGTAATACATTATTTAACTATTATACACGGCATATGCTTGGTAAGGTGTAAATGCTTCATATTACTAATATGTTAAGCTCGGTAGTCTTGGGGTAGAGTGCTCGTCTCATGAATCTATTTTCTTGGGTTCAAACCTCACTAAGTTCAACGGATTTTTATTGTTCACAACCTTCTTAGTACACCTTCATTCGAAGAGTCAGTAAAGCCGTCAGTCCAATGCCAATTGTGGTATGTAAAATAACCCTGAGATGTATGATAAAATACGATTCCTGGCAACATTTATAGGCCCTTTCACTCACGTTCATAGAAATTCAGTGTGGAAGGCAACGAGGAACTACCACATTTCCTTAACTACCCTAGTAGATGGGATTTCTACCAGATGGTGATAGCAGCACTAACCAGCCGAAGGGTTGAGTGCGTGCGCATTGACGGATGGATATAAATCAAACCGACCCTCGTTTTTTTTACTAGCACCGCATATTACTACCCGTTTGGGTTATACGTTTATGTCCTAATTACGCTAATTGTGTTAGGGATTATAAAGGGTATTTTTGGAGGAAGAGTACCCAAATTTGCGTGGAGGAAAAATGTAAAACCATATAATAATAAACCTTCAGTAAACCCTACCGAGTTTCTAACCTCAATTTCCCCGTAATCAGAAGGCTAGTTCACCACGCAGCCACCAAATTGGGTAATAATACTGGTTATTGACTTAAGAAGAAGACTACTAATCTACTTAAAATGCTTTTTAAATAAATAGAAATAGGAGAAACTGGTAAAAATAACAAAGCCGGAACTAGAAGTAGTTTTATTTATGCAAAAATAAAAATAGAAAAAAAACGTACCTTGATATTTGATATGCATTTAAGTTATGTTATTTTTCTAAGTGGACCGAAGGAAGATGGTGCAATAAGAGTCACAAACAATTTCTCTTTACTGGCGATTATTTTAAAAAGTTTCACTCTTAACGACAACCACATAACACTGCATCAATCATCATTAAATTGTAATTTTTCCAGCGTACCTTCGTGCTGAACAACTTTGAAGATAAAATAATAGTGAAATGACTTTACAAACCCGCATGGAGCAAAATGTAGCAAAAGATCCAGATATTTTTAATTTACTTTCTATTTATTTCAACAGTTCCTTTGAATGAGTAAGTAATTTTTACAAATAAAAATATTTTTGAAAGAATTTATGAAACAAAATACGTTTTGGAATACAGTATTTAAATTCAGACTTTAACACAACCGATTCAATTGTATTTCTATGAGAGCAACATTCACCCATCCCCTTACTGCACCATCAGCAAAAACTCAGCAAACACAATTTGTTTCAAATGTAAATATTTTGTTGATAATTATAAACGTCTGTTTGACTTTTTATGTAAAAGCTGAAACGTTGGAAATTCGTGGGCTATTATAGTTACCAGCACAAACAGTGATTATTTTATTCACATCGGGTCTCAACGATTGAGTTAAATATAAATCACGTTAATGTGTCAGGGATGAGGGAGGTAGGCTGTTAGAGAGGAAATTTACTCACGAATTTGCGAAAAAGGGGAAGTGGAAAACAATTTGATAAAAATGCCCTCATGACACTCGGTTTGACCCGCTTCGACAGCCGTCTACTCTCGCAATAGATTAGACTGCCGAAGACGGGAAAATCGTGGTACGATTCCTGTCGGGTGTATTGAGAGTTTTTCCCCTAAATGGTTTTCTACTTTCCCTCAACAAAAATGTGGGTACACTTCCTCTAAATTCAACCTTCCTAATCCCTAACACATTAGTGTAACTAATACATAGGCGTACATCCCGGGTGGGTAGTAAGACGTGATTCTAAAACCAAAAAATGCACCCGGTCGGTATTCTAACTCAACCAAATCATTAATATTATTATTACTATTAGCACCGCGTCTTACTACCCTTTCGGTTTATACGCCCTTATGCTAATGTGTAATGGTAGGGTGATTGTGAGATGAAATGGAGAACCTACAGTTTAACTTGAGATCCGAACCACGATGGAGGTCTAGCATTCCACACATTCACAAGTTGTGATTAATACACATATTGACAGAGATGAAGGAGTGGTTTGGCAATCAGATAAATCTGTGCCGGGACCGAGGATTGAGCCCCAGAGCCCCAACACAGAAGACTTACACCTTACCCCTAGACCGCCAGGTCACCCTTCAACCAAATTAAATGGGCCTGATATTTATACAACGTGCAGACTCAGAGACCCGGATTTTCTCTTCGGTGAATATCTCATAGTAAGCCCCTTTCATTTTAAATCATACAACACGACTGACAGACATGTTGGTTTATTTGCATACGTGACAGCTTAAATGTATTTACGGACTTTAGTGCTTGTCAAGATACGTATGTACAAAAAATGTACTTAAATTTAACCTAACACATGCACGTGCATACAATAGTAGGCACATTATAAAGTTAATTATCATAACCACCCAACTTCACTTGACTTAAACAGGTTGATGTTAGAACTAATCTAATATTGTCTGAATTTTATTATAATTGGTTACGTTTCTTCTTTATTATTCTTTCTTGAGCCCTTGGAGAGGGAAGATTGATGATTGACAAAAAAAAATTGAACTCGATATTTTGATAAATATCAACGTTTCATGACCCCTTGAAGCCAATATAGTGGTTTTCGTGAAGACATTTCTCTGTCAGTCTGTTTGTATCCTGGACTAAAGCAAAAACCATTTTACTGATCGGCCTAAAACTTCGTATCTAGTCTGGTGTAATTTGCCACCCTAATATATGTATTTATATATATATATATATGTATTTATATATATATATATATAAATATATATATATAAATATATATACATATATTTATTTATATATATATGTATATATATAAAAAAAATTAATTTGTAAAAATATTTTACGAGTTTTTAGTAAATATATCTGAGAGAAACTCGTTACTGTTCATCGTACCACTCTTTTTCTTTTTTTTTTTATCGAAACCACTGGGCTTTACACATGTGAACATTCACTGACCGATTAAACCGAGCTTCGGTTTTAATTCAACCGTTTGGCATTACATCTGTCCGTTCCCTAAACGTTTGTCTCACGATCAATGCCAAACGCGTGGACTAATTTTAACGAAATTTGGCACGAACATTCTTTGAAACTGAGGCCAAACGACGGATGTATATGTATTTTAGATCTGTTTATTCGTTTTAAGATGAAACAAATCAAGAAGTGTTTTGTTTAGTTTATATTTACAAGTGATTTGAATTACAACACTTAATAAATGGACATAATACCATGTACATTTAAAAAAATCTATTGATAGACTGATGGCACGTGAACAATGGTTTATCTCTCAATTTAATCAGATATTGGATATAATATTCGTTTGTTTTCTTTCCAACCTGATCACCAAAGATATATTATATCAATTTCAAATCCAAGGAGAAATTATATAAGTTATCAACTTAAAAAACAAAGAGAAATGTTAAGACCTAACATGATGTGCTTAGGAGTCTTTGAATGAATATTAACCTTGTATTTAAAAAATAATGGTTATTCTATCATAATTTAAAAAGTTTATTTTAATTCATAATTACTTTACTACATGTTAGTCATGTAAATATGTTCCTTAACTTAAAAACACTGGAGTAGCGAGGTTAGGTTTCACATAACTACCAGTGAGTTATAGAGGAAGAAGATTAAACCTAAAGGAAGTGTAGCCACATTTGCGAGGAGGGAGAGTACAAAACTTTTTTTAAAAATCACTCCAAATACACCCGATAATGTCATCGTCATTCCAGTATACTACGAGCATGACCCTTTTGACCATTCGATGAATTAAACTGGTCACAATATTTATTTACCATTGTTTGACAACGATAGAAAGTGTCATTAATCTGCTTTATAAATGGTTTGTTACCATTTAATCAACAAATATAAATTTTAAAAAATAGGGAATTTTGAAATTTGAGGAGACTTCTTCAAAAACTGTTTTCATCACACTTTGACCCATCTTTTCTCTATCAGTTTGTGTTGTTTATTTTTAATTATAGTTTAAAAATTTGAATCTACCCTTAGTCAAATTATTCTGTTCCTTATCTTATTTTATAGTCTCAATTTTTTTTAAACTTAGACTAGGATTTTTTTTCTCTCCACAATATCTTATTGTCGTTTGGACTACTCGTATTTAAACTACGCTAGTAATGTAGGAATGAGGAAAATATAATTTAGAGGAAATTTGCCCGAGTTTGTGTGAATGGAAAGTAAAAATCTATTTATAAAAAAACCTCAGTATATACGGCTGAGGTCCAAACCTCAAACTGCCGGTCACCGGTAAACTACACTAGACGTTGCTTCATACAGTCACTGATGTGAGGGGGTAGCTAGCCTACATGAGCAGGGTGGCCACGCACCCGGATAACCGGGGAAACACATAGGTTTTTTTGTCTGGAAAAAAAATCAAGAAAACACAGGGACTTTTGCAAAATCTAGTAAAAATACTGGAATATTGGTTAGTTTAGGACATTTAACTGGAAGCTTAAATTGTAAGTCTTTGTAGAGATGAAAAAGTGAACTGAATAATTAAGCACGCTGATTCAAAAATGTTTTATTACCCCTTAAACAAGGGTTGGGAAGCAACGAAAGATGTATTTCCCCCTTAATTATAAAATCATCCTATTTTAAACCGGTCATTCTTAGCCAGTTTAATGAGAAATTAGAGTTTATTAATTATTTTTTTCATTCTAAGCTGCCTGAAAAAATTGGGAATTCCTTTCGGAAAACACGGGGAATTTGGTAATAATAAATTGGTGGCAAGCTTGATAAGGTCAAAAGTAGTGTCTCGCAAAACAAAATATATTCTATAGACTCTCGGTGAAAGGTTTTGATCTATTGTAATGTAATTTATGTGATTTAGCCTCACAAGCCATTTTCCTCCATCAAATGGCGTAGGAGGCGTTAGCAAAAACCAACGAATCTCGGGTGCCTTGGTGATTGATTACATAACCTTTATACCACTACCCTTTATCCGTAAGCCTAACTAAAATAAGGGTAACTGTATTTCGACAAACAATGGAACCGGGGCCTGAGGGTTTTCTCATGAAAAGTGCTTGAATTACGTCGAATCACAGTCAATGAATCCTATATCACAAGAGAAAATAAGGTGACTTATAGGCATACGAGGGAATGACGTGGCTCAGTGTTATGGAAACTAAATCAAATAAAACAAAAAAAAGTCAAAATTTACAAAAGTAAAGAAATTGTGGTAAAACTTAAACACTAGGTTGTTTTAGGCAACGCGTCTTTCTACTCGGCTAAGCTATATGCATATTTATACTAGTATGGTAAGGACACGTTAGATAGCTTTAATAGAAATGCACCCGCATTTACGTGAATGGGTGTCTGGAGAAATATTTATTAAAAACTACCTCACTAAACTAGGCCGGAATTTGAACACCGACATACCCTCATCATAAAATCAGACTAGAAGAGCTTGACATTAATTATTACGCTTATCCATTGGTGCGGGTCACACAATATTATAAGTTATTAATACCCCGAGCACGTCACCAGAATTGTAAAAAATGAGACTGACACCTTGGTCCGCGAGCCTATTTGCGTGGCCAGTACTAGGGCTACTATAGACTTGATTCAAAGAGGTGGGGAAGGATGGGCAAAGTTTCAGAGGAAATACGCGCTTAATAGAGTAGAAAGAGGACGAACAAATTACAAGAAAATATGTTTTAAAAGACAGGTCTCAATGCGTCTGACCTGGGTGCAAGTCCTAAGTTCCCCATCAACGGCAAACAATTGCAATTAAAGTACTAATGACCCGGACCGTTGGAAGTTTGCATTGTAATTTATATTATTAAAATTTCGCCAAAAAATGTTTAATTTATTTTGTGTGAAGTCACTAGTGACAGAATAACTATCTAACAGTTGACCTCGACGGTCTTGGGGTAAAGTTATCGCCTTAGGATCCGATGTTCTTGGGTTCAAATCTAGCCGGGTTTGACAGAATTTTCCTCGGACGATAAAAATCCGTAGCACAACTTCCTTTGGAGGGGAAGTAAAGCCGTCGATTGTGACATGTAAAAGAACCCTGAAAAGTATGTTAAAATACCTTTCCTGGTAAAATTAGAATTCACTTTCACTCTAACTCATAGATATGCTCGTGTGCAGATATAATCAGTTGGTTCTGAAAGTGCACAATACCTCGAATAAATAAATAACTATAAATACAAGAGGACTTTACCACCTTAAAGATGATTATCCAGGCTAATATTTTAAACTTGGCTGGAATAAGTAGGCCCTATATGTAGATATTATCAACCGTAGTTAAAATATATATAATACTCTAGAACAGTGGTGACCAAATGGTGGACCGTGGTCCACATCCGTATCACAGGTACATTTTTAAGGACCTTGATGAGATAGCGATAAACAGAAGAAATGATGCTATTTCAGTGTTGGGTGGTAGTAAACATGGAAGGCCAGCAATAATAAATAGGTTAAGTAACTAAATGTAAAGAAAATCGCGTTTTTGAATTAGTATGGTCTTATAGAGCTTGAAATTGAGTCACTGTTGAAGTTTTTTTGGACGGCGGAAGTATATCGAGTTTTTAAAACGGACCTCCTTCAAAAATGATTGAGTAACCCTCTTATACGATATAATTCAGTTTTATGGAATACATTTTTGTATAACTATTTTTGGACTAGAATATACAATATTAAATTTACTTACACGTTTAACATAATGTTTATAATTAGTTAATTAATCCATATATGTGTTTGGGGACTAAGAAAAAATATTCAAATATTTAATGGCGTAGGAACATTGTATATTTTACTCACCCAAGATTTGATTCATGGGTAGATGACTCAGTTTGTACCCACCCAAAACCAAAATTAAAAGACAAGCTATACTGTAAAAAAAAAGTATTTTATATTAGTTCTATATTTAATAATATTTTGTATAGAAAACTATTCTGTGAAATGTATAAAAAAACTCCACAACTATTTTTATAAATGCGCCTAACTACCAAGAAGAAATCCTCTAAATATCTATAGACCCCCGCTACCCAGATTTTGGTAGGAAGAAAATTATTAGTTGGTAGCTACTTAAGTTACTAAAACAATATTAATATGTTCATACATAAAATCATTTTATCTGCAGCTGTCACTTTTGATAGATATCATCATTAATTATAGGATAAGACAAATAATTCAGTAAAATACTATCAATGTTGGCAACAAAGTAAGTTTAAATTTTCTTTACTGTTCCTCCAACCAAAATCAAGGCCACCCAATATTCAAATATTATCCGCAGCCAGCGTTCCGGGTCCCTCTTTTTACAAGTTTCATCGAACATCCTTAGCCGGGCGTAGCTGAGGGTGACAACCATTCTCCCTCACCCACGTCCTCAACTAAGTGTTTCATTTTTACTTTCTTGCTATCTTACAGGTAGAGAAAGTATTGTTATCGTCAAAAAAAATCGAACTCGAGATTTTAATGAATTTTAACGTTTCATAACCAACCGAAACCGGAAAAGTGTTTTTTGAATTTCCGTCTTTCTGTCAGTCTGTCTGTCTGTCTGTCTGTACCTCCAACTAGAGCCTAAGCTATTTTACCGATCAGACTAAAACTTGGTATCTAGGGTTTTCATAGGGCTACCCTGAGGAGTTTTTAGAATTGGATATCTAACCCTAAAATTAAAGGTAGTTTAATGAAGGGCTAAAAGAGAAAAGGTTGATTTTCTCAAAATCGGCTGTAACAATTTTTATTAAATATTATTTCTTAACATTTATAAACATTCCAAACAAAATGGCAACTCTTAATATTTCGGCCAAATGAAGTTAATGGCTCCTGTCAGATCGATAATTTATCTTTTTTTTTATCATATCTCCGCAACTATTTGAGATACTAAATAACTTATCATTGAAAAATTTAAAAGGAAAATTAAAAACTTTTAATATGAAATATATTTTTATAAAACCAACAGTTTCTGATATATTGGCAAATATATATTAATACAATTTTGTGAGCTTTAGCTGTAAAGAGATACTACTTATGTTTTAACGCAATAATTCTCCAATTCAATAGAGTTATTAAATATAAGCGAGTTAAGTTTTTTATTTTTCTTAAACCTCTTAGGAGAAATGTTTGTACAGCAATGATCCATCTCCTTTTTAGACTCAATTGGTCAAAATTTATAAATGAGGAATTTAATAGCAATGTGATGACATGAATATATCCAACACCTAATAAAATGTCGAAAATTTTAACCGGAAGCTGAAATATTAATACAAAGTGTTGACCCTTGTGGACCCAATATTGATATTTTCTTATCGGTCTAAACATACAAATGAAGAAATTAATTCTTTAAAAATAAAGTTATAAAATTTAAAATCAGGACTAAAGAAATGTTTTACATAAATATAGTGCAATTTATGCTTGGGTTTGCTAGTGTATATTATTTCGTTTCGCCTATATTACGAGTTTTGATTAACTATCTCTATTTTCAAACACTAGAGCGAGAAAGACCATCCGGAGCTCCGTGCCATTTATTTTCCCTTATATCAAAAGATAGTAAGTATTGTCATCGAGAAAATTATTTTTTAAATATTATGATGAATATTTACGTTTTATGTGAACCCGAACTCAAAAAAGCAGATTTTACCATTTTCTCTATTCCAATTTATATCTGTCTGTATTGTAAGGTTATCCCTTGCCACAGATCCGAAACGGTTTAAAGGATTTGGTTCAAATTTTTTATTTATATTTGATAAAGATGGGGGAGTTTACCTTGAAATGGGTGTTTGATTTTGGGTGTAGCCCTTAATCAAAGGGTTGTTTATTGACAAGATTTTCTTAAGTTCAGAATTTTCTGGAAATGGTCTTAACGATTTTATTTTAAATGCATTTCTAAGGTAAATAGCATTATATCATTGGTTTTTGGGCAAAAAATCGTTCAAGGAAAGTTTATTGATGGGAATTTTTTGTAAAAATTAAAATATTTTGAAAATAATGAAACAAATAACCGAAACTATTGTTAATGCATTTTAGTGAGGATAACACCTCTTAGATATCATATTCTGAAAATTGAAAAATGACACCTGGCTGGACACGGGTTCGATTCCCGTGTCCAGTGTCATTTTTCAATTTTCAGAATATGATATTTTGAAAATAGCTCAAACGATTTTGTTTAAAATTTGAGATTATTTTTTATTTTCAAATAGCACTGTATACTTGTTTTGGTTCAAAAAATTTATATGCGTATTTTACTTTTAACTGATTTTCTAAGAAATTTGAAATATTTTACAAATTACATAACGATTTGGTTCCAAATGGGTATCATGGGAATGTTTGATAAGACAAATAGTACTGTATACTTTTTCTTTTAACATTATATGAGGAGTGCCTTTTCCCCAACCAAACTACAAAGAGTTATTAAATAGCCTGCAACTCTTGCATCTACATAATTTTACATCCATATTTATATTAGCTAGCATTTTTTTCCACCCCTCTTTTTTACCCAATCAAGCTGTACACATATTTACACCAATGAGTTGGGAATTAATAAATTAGAGGAGGGAGAGTAGGATATAATAATTAAGATATACCTCTCAGGAATGTGTGCCCCTCAACCGCAGAACAGAGGGAGCTTCGTGGAAACCCACTTTGGTGTACTAATGGACAAAGGCCTCACTCTAGAAAGAGAATGGACTGTTTACTACGGTTATATTGTAATTCTATTCTCAGTACTGAGGATATATTTTTTCCTATATGGTTTTCCACTCTCCTTCCGCGAAAATTGGGGTATATCAACTCTAGATTCAACCATTCTCAACCTGAAATTAGAATATATACGTACAATTCAAATGGGTTTTAATACGTGGTGAAAAAAAAAACATTATAGGCGTGCCCGGCGACTTATTGCCGTGCTAGAAGAGTGCGGCGTCACCACCTACGCTGTGCCAGAAAGCAGTTGTAAAAGTATATAAATGCAACCCAGCGAACACCTATAATTTAATCAATAAGTTCAAACTTGTGAGCTCCTAAGCTCCTTCAACATTATCTAAAAGAGTCCTTGTTCTTCATACAAAATTTCCTTTCAAAACCAGATAGCAAATAACCTTGACTCCAAACATTTGAAACTCAATATTTCAAGTCTAGAATCATACACATACATAGCTGACTCTAGATAATTAATTAATTAAATAACTCTCAACGCCATTCTAAATTCACTTCCAATCTTTGTTTCACCGTGCCTTATGTAATCCTACCAAAGTCCGCTTGAAACAATGTGTGTGTGTGTGTGTGTGTGTGTGTGTGTGTGTGTGTGCGCGCGCGCGCGCTTTCTGAAATACGACAAATAAAATAATTAATGTATTTCCCTCGTTGTACGTTTCATACTTTAAAAGAGTTGTTTACCTAACTGTGGTATTTTACCTTCACATTCTAAGCAAGTTATCATCATACGACTTACATGTTATTGACAATAATTGCGTGTCTGGGTTACATAAATCTATAATTCAGTTTGTGTAAAGATTAACCGTTGCCCAGGGGACGCTTGAAAGTGTGAACCGTACATCCTTTTCCGTGGAGGCTCTTTCCATGTTCCAATGAGATGAGTGGATTATGGTAGGGAATATGATGGGTTGGAGTCAATGAAGTGTTTAACCTAACTTAAGCCTAATTAACTAAACCCTGGAAAACAAAGGAATTATTCCCATTTCTGTTTTTTTTATATCCCCTGGCATCAACCGGGAATTAAACCCGGGACAACTAGGTCAGCAGTCGGGGCTTCTGAAAACTATACCATTAGACCAGTTTGTAAACATGTTCACCCTACGACACACTAGGGAAAAGGAGATTAGTTTTTCAAGGTTTAGGGTTTACAAGTAAGTTTTGAATTGTTTTTAAAGAACTTTTTTGTTTAAAATTCATGTTGACTAAATGCAAGCAAAACATAAAATATTAATGGGATTTTTAATGCCGGGGATTATCAATAAATGTAAGCGAGCTTAATTAATAATAATAAAATATCAGGGAATTTAAAAACTTGTCTAAAAAGATAATTATTTTATTGCAACTATTGCTTACACAAAAATCAAAGTGATCTTTTCTGTTTCTCGCATGTTAACAAAATACATTGTCTGGACAAGAGATTTCAAGATGAAATGGTTTTACAGTGTTTTGTTATTTTATACCTATCACATTTACATAACTTCATATAAAATATAGCCATTATATTTTAACGTAGGGAAAATTATTCATAAAAATACCATAAAATTTGGTACCATTCAAACTAAAAATATAATCAATATAATAAATGCAAAAATCATATTGCTGCAGGAAAACTAGAAACGGGTATATCAAGAGAGATATAAAAATATGTTTTGTAAAACCTAAGATATTCATGGAGTTACTATAAAAGTTACCTAGGGTATTCCCGGGTTAAATAGCTAAACTTTGGGAAGTGGTAGTGGATAAAAAAACTGACACAAAATGCATTTTGGAGATTTGCTTGTTTTAGCTTCATTTTTGCACCAACAGCAAAAAAACTAAATTAAAACGCGTTTTTCAGCAGAGGTCCTCGGAAATGGCTTAAAATTAATTTTCCTGGATGATGGATCGGTCGTGATGGACCTGTAGATTAGCCTCTGTTTTCACCTGATTTAACACCATTAGAGTTTTTTTTATTAGGAACTCTCAAGAAAAAGGTGTATGAAGTGCCTGTTAATGATCGTCAATCATTTCGACAAAGGATAACACAAGCGTGCGAAGAAATGACAGTCGCACAATGTCGGTCAGCCACTCGTTCTGGTATTGATTGGTGCAATGCTTGAACAAAATAAATAATATACTCTATTTAATACCTACCTATTTTGTTTTTATTTTGCGCAAAAAGAAAACTAAAACTATCAAATCTTCAAAAGTGATTAAGATATAGTTTTTTGATCCACTACCAGTTCCCAAAGTTTAGCCATTTAACACAGGAACATTCTGTATATCAACCCTCAAATCATTTGCACTCTCTTTATTAACAAAATGTAGTATCAAAAGCAACTTTGTTTGTAACCTCTACTTATATTTTCATTGATATATAAATAAACAGCGTGACACAATCGTACACATTTCTAATATAGTAAAGTATAGTTTGGAATAAAAAAATTCTAAAATAGGATTATTGTAAATTAATATAAAGAATGTGTTTCTTAAAAAAAATTCAAGCGCATTGTCTTGTTGATCAAAATAAAAACACTTTAAATATATATATATTTAAAGGCTCACACCATTTTAAAAAAATAATCAAAAATTAGTTTTATGTAAACTACCCTAGAACTATTATATTTTCAAAATTATGAAAGTAAATTCTTATTTATCATGACAATCTTTTCCCAACATATCCATTTTTAATTAAATCTTAAGGGTTACTTATAAAATATATCAAATTTTCTATAATCTGTCAAAATTAAACTACCCTTTAAAAAAATGTTTGAAAAATAAATATACATTGTTATTTATCATGTAAAATATTGTTCAAATCGAGTTTTGAATACAATCGTTAGAGCTATTTTAAAATAAAATGATTTTTTTTTTCAAAAATTAGCCATCAACTTACTGTTAGATGAGTTTTTTTTTAAGAAAAAAGTTATTTAAGATTATTTATATGTCCAAACAATTACCATATACCCATTTTGAGCTAAATCGTTAAAACCATTATTAAACATATTTAAAAAATTTAAAAAATGGGATATCAGTAAACTACTATTAAACGAATTTAATTCCAAAAAATAAAAAATACAGTTTTTTTGTAATGTCAAGAAATCCCCAGATATATATTCAAACTAAAGCGTTGGAGCCGTTTTCGAAATATTTGGATCTCAAAATAAATCACTTATTAGTAAGCTATCCTTAAATAAAGGATTAAGTTCAGAAATTAAAAAAAGAATTTATGAGATATAACAAAACATTCGAATTTTCTACTATCTGTTGTAACTAAACTACCCTCAAATTAATTTATTTTAGATAAATAATATATGCTATGGTTGATTTGTAAAATAATCTCCCGGTACCACTTTTAAACCAAATTAAATATTCAAATTCAAAGCCACATTTTCTCCCAAAAAAAGTATCTAGCTGATTTATCATGTTCATTTCAAACACATCCCAAATATACATTTTAGGCAAAATATTTTTAGCCATTTTCAAAATAATTTTACTTATTAAAAATCACTCAGTAAACGACCCTTCATCGAAATTTTACCCAAAACCAAGTATACAAGACTATTGTCATGCCAAACCCTCTTAAGATACACATTTGGAACCAAATAATCAAGGCAATTTTAAAAATATCTCTTGTTTTAGAAAATTAATTGAAAGTATACAACCCTATATTGAGTTTTTACCACAAAAACAAGTATACACTGTTATTTGTCATGTCAAAAACTCCCAAAATACCAATTTTGAACCAAATTGCTATAGCCATTTGTAAAGTATTTCAAGTTTTTTCAATAAACTACCCTTTATCGAGTTTTTATCCAAAAACCAGTTACTTTATATAGGGCTATTAGTCATTTCAAACAAATCCTAAATATGCATTTAAAAAAATCGTTATAACAATTTTTGAGAAAATTGGAATTTAAAAAAATATCCATCAGTAAACTCTCCTTTATTAAATGGCTAGGATAAAAAAACAATAATTATTGTTGTATGGCCCTATTAAATTTAAATTTCAAGTTTGAACAAAGTCCATCAAACCGTTTGGATCCGTGACCAGGAGCAAACAGAGAATCGTGTGACCAAACAAAATTGTACAATTATATATTATTATTTTTTCCGTGTTCACATGAAACGCAGAAAATTGTCATAATATCGAAATAGATGTTTTTCATGATCATAATACTTTCGTTTTTACTTTCTCATATCAAGAGAAAAATTATGTTTCTCGAATGTTAGCTAAATGTATTTCCTAAAATGACATTTTAACAAGATATGTCCTTCACCTTTGACAAGACATCTTGTGAATGTGAGGAATGCCAGGCCTCCACCATGGTTTGGATTCCACGTTAAACTGTAGGTCCTTCATTTCATCTCATAATCACCTTACCATTACACATTACCGTAAGTGCGTATAACACGAACGGGTAGTAAGACGCGGTGCTAATAATAATAATAACAATATATGTTTGTTGGGTGTTGTTCTTTTATACTACATTCACACAGTGCCACATTTAAACATAGAATACTGATTAAATATTTTATCAAAATGTTGATGTTTAGTATCTGAATTCTTTTTTTAATATGTGATTAATGTAATAAATGGCAAATCTCGTTACTCAACAAATAAAACTATAAAAATATATTTACAAAAGACTTATGTTGTCGAGAAAACTTGGAAAAGTTGAGATATTTTATGACATAAGCATTTTTTTAGCCACCTTTTATGTTCTTAAATTGAGAAATGATATAATAAGTCCCATGTCTGCTTATAAAGTGCACGTTAAATACATTTAATTTTAAAATACGATAATCTTAACTGTTATTATTACTATTTCAGAAAATATTTTTGTATAATATTAATATCTGGTATTAAAAAAAATTGGATTGTATAAGGATTGCGCAAAAAGACCAAAATTCTACTTCAAGACAGAATAAAATGTACGTAAACTATTTCTGAGCAATGTGACAAATCTTAATTAATTGCTACTACATTTTATAATAATCTCTACTGGAAAATAAAAGATTACCTTAGTAATTTACAGAATTACGACCTTGTGTCAAATATTATTTTACTTGCTCATACATTTTTTCACGGCAAATTACGACACAAACTGTTGAAAAACCTGACTAATGATATATAATAATCATGCCTCACTCAAGCTCATCTGAAAAGAGAAAGAGAGTGAATCATGGGGGTTCTGTGGTTAATCTCTCCCTCGCTGTTCCCGCTTCACCCCCTGGGTCAACAGCGGATGGAAGTGGGTGGAATTTTACATTTTCAATTCCCGCCCGCAAAGGAAGAAATGGTGCGTATCGCATTCCCTTCGGGACTCATACATGACGCAAACACACCGCCGTCAGCTGGTCTGGTTCGCATTTGTGATGTGGCAACACCGCATTATACTGGTTTGCATAGAGAGTGATGGGAACAAAAAAATAATCTTTCCGTTCCCCTTTCCATAGTTTTAAAGGGAGATCGTCCTGAAATGTGGGACGACTATCAAAGTTTTTGTTTTATTTTTAGAAATGTCGTTTGTCCCCCTGTAATCAATGGTTCCTAAATTAAACAAATAACAATCATTATTTAAATCCTAGGCCTTAGCGACCGATTAACCGGGAACCAGAAACTGCATGCAGTGTTTTGAATTTTTCATTCAGCAATAGTGTAATTGTGTTAAGCTTTTTTTTTTCGCCCGCCTCGGTGGCGTAGTTGGCTAACGCGCTAGTCGTGTTGAGCTCGACTGCTGAGAACGGGGAGATCGAGGTTTGAATCTCGTTCGGGTGAACTGGGGATGGTTCTTCCTAAATGGTTTTCCACTCTCCCTCCATGAAAATGCGGGTTCACTTCCTCTAATTCAACCTTCCCAGTTCCTAATCCATTAGCGTAGTTAGTACTTAAGGCGTATAACCCGAACGTGTAGTAAGACGCGGTGCTAAATAATAATAATATTTTTTTTAATGTTAAAAACAATTATTTTTAAATTTTATGGTATTTTTTTTAAATATGATAAAACTATTTCACTGGTCTCAATTGGAATGTTTTCAAAAATATATCATGGCCACAAAATAATAATAATAATAATAATAATAATAATAATAATAATAATAATAATAATAATAATAATAACGTTTCAATCGATGTCAGGCAACTCGACTTAAAGGGTAATGTTCTGTTTCGTTTTCTGGAAATACTCTACTATTCTCTCTAAGTTATACTCCCTTATGCCCTTCACCTACAACTAAACTTTGTCATGTAAATGAGAAAGGCAGAAAAGAAAATTACGAAACTTCTTATCTCATTGTAAAGATGAAAACTCGTGGTTCGTTCTCAAATATTTTATATTTTTCTGTTGTGAGCCTATCAAACAATTACTGTATTTGTTAGAGCTAAAGGTAGATCCTGTTTTCATTAAGCCTAGTCATAGCTCCACAAATATACTTAAAAAATCTTTGAAAATGAGCTACTATCATCACATTTTTACACATCTGTTTCTAATAATAAAACTCGAACTATATGATTGTTAAGAGAGAAAAAAAGCCGTATTGTAATCTTTAAACTTCATTTGGGCTTGAACCATATTTTGGAAATAACGCATCGTAGGTTTGGATATTGCGTTAGGGTTGAACGTCTGCGTGGTAATTTCTCGCCTACAGAGTCAGCTCTTTAATTTTTTTATGATAAGACTTAATTTTTTTTCTATCATACTCTAGGGAGGGATATTTGGTTATGTTCGTAGCGTTGTGATGAGGGCACTCCAGACTGCTCCTGTAATAAATTAGCATCATGGCTTGAGTTTTAACTTGCTCCAGTGTATATTTAGGAGGGATTGAGCTGCAGTGAATTAGGTTTCAATTCCATATTCCATATAGGTTTAATGTGTGGTTTTTACGGGGTGTTTAATACCAATGTATAACTTCCCCACTCACATCAAGCTAGTTTTTTTTAATAATAATAAAGCTTTTGCTAGTATTTCCCCCTCTAAGGCTCATATGGGAAAATGAGGCTGAGCGAAACAGAAAGAGCAGTAGTGAAGGTGGAACGTTGATTTGCTACCTACTTTGCTGCAGATCAACGCACCCTCCACTCCACCTTCTGTTTCATTCAGCTTTATTCTTACACGCGAGCTTAAATGCTATCATGATGGATTAAATAGCCAAGCTTTTATAATTGTTAGTTTCTAAAGAGCCGCATATAAATATCGTAATCATAACATTTAAAAATGGCATCTGGACCTTTGGCTTAGTACGCCAATGTTCTAACCACTGAGCTATCCAGGAGTCATCCCATACCCGTACTTATACTCATATTCATACTCATATTTTAAGAGAAAATATGTTTTGGATGTGTGGAAATTGTTAGCTGAATATACGTGATCAAATAAGACCACGAGCCATCAGATAACGCAGTCATCTTTGACGCGGGAGGGCTCCAAGGTGGCTGCTTTATCTGATAGCTCGTGGTATTAATTGATCACATATATTTAACTTGCGATTTCCACACATCCATCACAGACTCTGTCTTAAAATATGAGTGAAGAATGACCCCGGGTACGGGATGACTCATGGATAGATGAGTGGTAGTACTTATTGGGGTACTAAGCCAAACGTCCCGGGTTCATTTCCCATGTCCAGGTGTTATTTTTCTAATTAAATAATATTATATGCTATTTAGAGCTTAATTTTGTATCTAATTTTATTCCAAGGTACTTGTAGAATTACGTTGTTGTTTTTTTCTATATTTTACTTTTCGAACTTATTGTAATCGATGTTATTTGGTGATATAGAGTGAATATTTCTTAGTTTGTTTCCTTTCTGTTGACTGCCATGTAATTCATCTCTGCATCATTTGTATAACACAATTAGTGCTTTATTCATTGATATAGATTATAGACTGTGATGTTTGTGTGTGTCTAATATAAGAAAATATGCATATTTAATGTTTGTTATTTCGTTAAATTTGATTGGAAGGGAGTTTACCAAAATGTTAAATAATGCGGTACTGAACACAGACTATTGTGGTAAACCTTGTTTGAAGTGGTAAATATAGAAATTTATTTTACATATCGGGTTGTAAAAATCGATGAATAATGAAATTGTAAGCTCATTTTTGCATTTTACCATTGTTGCCTAGTTGCTGCATTTTATCCATGAACGCTTTTAAAGTCAACGAATTTCACAGTTTCTTGTAGTAATTTTAAATAGAGTAGACCATGTTATTAGCCTTGTTCGTACTCACACATTTTGACAAAATTCGCTTCTTACGGTAAGGATGCTGTACCGATCGGTGTTGGCAAATTGTAGCCAGTACATCACAAGTATAACCATTTATCAGTCTTACCCTGAGAATTGTTCCTACAAACCAGTATCCCTACTATAGGGACATCCTTGCCGGCCAGTATAACGTTGTCGGTGTCACTCATTACCACCAGGAGGTAAGGCGATGCTCCGACACCAGAGTTTATGACTCGGTGTATGTATGTTGTTGAAGCGAAGGGAGTAGGTATCCCGGGAAATAAAGGTGGGGGGGGATCTCAAGCGTCGGGAATAATTAGATAAAAGCTTAATTTTGGCCAGTCTTTAGACCACTATAAGAGGTGTATTTTCCCAAAACTTCCCACCGCTCCCCCCTGCGCATAACCCCCTCTACCTCACAAACATTAATTCTCAGACATTTAGAAATTAGCTTTTATCTCCATAACCAATGGGAGTAATGATTTAATTAGTTTTTTGTTTTAGTCATAAAATTACGCTCTACAAAACTGTTCCTATTAAAATTGGTGCTAATAAAAATAGTTTTGTCTTAAACTTAGTAAAGACTTAAATAAAACGGAATTGTTATTATTTTGTATAAAGTTTTATTGCTGCAACATATTTAAAAATGACAATATGGCAATATGTTTGGTAAGAAATTTGTAGGCTGATTAAAAGCTTTAAAATTATTTATATATGATTATTTTTGCACCCATGACTTTGTAACACAATGAAGCTGAATGGCGCCATCAACACAGTGAACAATTCTAAAACTACACCCTCATTGTATTGAAAAATATTGAATTGACAAATAGAACTGCAAAGTTATGGGTAAATATTTTGAAAGCTATTGATCCAATCCTTCAGTTTATATTTTCTGGAGTATGCACTTGAGTACTACCACCGAAATGATTATGTATTTCCATATTGCAGGACACTTACCTTATGCAAAGTCAGCCCATCTAAATGTTCAACAAAATGATGAAGATTAGTTCAAAATTGTCAGCGAAAGAGCTTGATTGGTTTATTAACAAAGGATTCATCACTGTGAGGAGAAGCGGAAAGTTTTGGTCTGTTACATGGACAGACATGTGTTTAGAGCAGTGTCTTATGAGCCCTATGGAAGAATTTGGAGGTCTTACGCATGGAAGAGGTATAACAGACAGCATTCTATCCAAATGGGTCTTCAGGACACTTTTTTCTTGAAAATTCACGAAGTTGTTGAGGAATTCTTGGGAATATCAATAACATTTACTGAACAACATAGTGAACTATGCTAGTCACTAAAACTAAGATATTAGTCCGACATAGAAAAGTTCACTTTGTGGCTTAAGCAGCACAATCCATTCACAAAAAGTGTCTGGTTAACTTGTTTGTTTGTCATATGGTTTGGTGTCTGATGACTCTTTAAACTGTGACCAAGCTGAATGAAAGGAAAACATTTTGGAGAACTGAAATTACACAGAAATACATAGTCAGAACACAAACAAAACATAAATTTGTGATACTTCGGTCGAAAGAGGTGATAGTGAATCCTCAACAGTTGTTTTATCGAATTTTGTGCGCGTGTGAAAATGCAAGTATGCTAAAAGCATACCTTGAGTATTAGTTAGCCTCTCATATGTCATCCATTCAAATAAGTATAAAAACATTCGCACGCTCATTCATACACTTATTTAAAGCTCAAGTATAAAAAATCTTCTCTCATGAACGTTTTTGAAGATAATACTTTAGAAACATTAGACCTAATCGATGTAGCAATAGTTATATAAGGTGGATTTCGTCTTCTCCATGTCACTTGGCCAAAGGATAGCCAATATGGATAAATCGTGCCAAATTACTGTTAATTTTTGCTTACAAAGTATATAAAATATAAAACCATTGTTTTCTATGGATACCCCAAGGAATCTACAACAAAACAAGAAGATCAAAATAGAAGAGCAGCCAAAAAACCTTATGTAACATCACTTTTGAAAAAAATACAAAATGGTGGAATACAGCAAAAGAGGTTTTTTTAGCTCATAAAAGAAACAAGAAAATATCAGTAATATGAATAGCATCTGAACTAGGAAAAAAATGTAAAACGTTTCTTGTTGAGGAAGATGCTGATATAGACATATTAAGGATATAGATCAAAAAACTAAACTGTTATTCTAAAGTTGTCGCGGGCTTATAAACAGATTTACTAGTGTTGTTAGTCGCTCTCGTTCCTACAAATAAATCCATTTATTTTTGTTAACAAAAAGGTACTAAATACCTTCAAGAGTATTTCACAAAATTGAAAGTTTGATCGAGTAGTACAGCAAAATAGGAAACTTCTCCTGTTTGCTCATGCAATAACTGGTTGTGACACGACACCATGCTTTTATGGATTGGTAAAAATCAAAGCAACTGATATGATAAAATTATCATCTGAATCTGAGGGCCAAGCAATAATTTTTACTCAAGAAGGAATTCCTCGAGAAGAATTGTTTGTCATAAGAGAAAAATGTATCCTTGCATTGCATGGGATGAGTAAATACTCCAATTTGAACGAAGCTCGTTACTTTCGATTCACGATTTAACAAGAAAGTCTGCTTTAAGATCAAATTTTGACCGGGTGAAACTTCCCCCAGTATCAAAATCATCTCGTTGACATCTTCTAAGGCTCTACTTTCAGTTACCAGGGTGGCTAGGAAATAAACTTCTGGCAATCAATTGGGGTTGGAAGTTAGAATACATTGAATAAAAAGGAGGACAGAAGAAAGCACTGAAGCCTATTGCTGGCTCAATACCTTTTGCGCCGGATGGATTTCTATGCCTCATGTCCTGTATCTGTAAACCAGGACGTGGAAATTATCGTGGACGCCAAAAATCTGGTTTAGATTCTACCGCAATGTGTGAGGACTGCAATGGCCTATCATGCCACAACTCACCTGCGTAAATTGAAGAAAATTACTCTTTTTCAAGAGTAACGCTGTATGTACTGTGAATTGTAACTGTAAATATTGATTATAATAGTAGTATTTATTTTTATGGTGAAGTTAAGACGTTAGCCTTCTCTTCCACTTAACCAGTGATGAATACAACGTACACTATTAGATTTATTGAAATACAATTTAATAAAGTAATATTCAAATAAGTATAAAAACATTCGCACGCTCATTCATACACTTATTTAAAGCTCAAGTAGTTTCAAGAACTCAATTTAGCTTATTAGACAAGATAAATTGCTAAACCACGCTCTTGAAGGGGAGTCTGGATGTTAGATGACGAGTAAAGTTATTTAGTTTGTTACAAGCCTGTGATGTCAGGACGGTGAAAGAACGAGCATATGTTTGAAATCTATGTATGGGGATATACATCTGTAGAGTGGATTCTGATATAGTAGCTCGTCTGTATTTATCCTTGAGAAATAATAAGCGTGAGGAGAGGTATTGAGGCTGAGATGTTGATAATATTTGGTGACGCGATACTAATAAATGTAGCCTTCGCCTTTGATTTATTCTTAAACAACCCATTTTATTAAAATGCTTAGAAAGATGTTCATGCCATTTTAAGTCAAATATGTATCGAACACATGTGTTTTGTAGTCATTGTAGTTGTTCTGCTTGATCATCTCTTAAGTCATTGTATACTACGTCACAGTAGTCAAAGTGTGGCATTATTCAGTTCTGGACAAGGATAATTCGTACATTTTCTGGGTTAAAATTCTTTATAGTCTTCTCGGTGAATGAAAGCAGGCATTCACTTTCTTGCAAATCAGGGTTATCTGATCTGTCCAATTAAGATTTTCATCAATAACTCCACCAAGATTTTTAGTAATTGTTGTCAGTTGTACTGTGGCTACTCCTAATCGTATGTCAGTTAGCAGGGAACGATCCACATTCAGTAGTAGTCTGCTTGTTTTTATGAGAATGGCTTGATTTTTATCAGGGTTCAATTAAAGTCCATTTTTTCAGTCCAAGCATTTATTTCAGCTAGGTCAATATTTATTCGTTGTATGGCTGTATTTATTGAAGAAAGGTCAGTGGAAATATATATTTGAAGGTCGTCTGCATACCTGTGATATTTACAGTATGACATTGAAGAAGTGATATCGTTCACATATAGAGAAATAAGCAATGGCCCTAAAACTGATCCCTGTGGAACACCAGCCTTAAATGGGTGCCATGTTGAGAACGTGTTGCCTATCATAACACCTTGCTGACAACCATGAAAATATTATCTCATCCACTGTATACTGCCTGGAGAGAAATTAAATAATACATGCAATTTTGCTAATATAATATTAAAATCTGCAGTATTAAAAGCTTTTGAAAAATCTAATAATATAAGAAGTGTTAGCTCGCGCTTATCCATGGCTAGTCTAATGTTGTCTGTGACATTTATCAACGTGGTACATTTACTAGTATGTGATCTGAATCCTAATTGATAGGCAGTTAACAAATTGTGTTTGTTAATGTGTCGGTAAATTTGTTGATGCACTAGGAATTCTAGTGCCTTAGAAAGGGACGAAAGTATACTTATAGGTCTAATAGGTATATCTCTGCGATTGTAAAGTTTGAGGGTGTTCAGGGGGTGGGGAGAGCACAGTGAGGAGCGTCTGGGAGTTTTGAAAAAAAAAAACTTTCCAAAACTCCCTGCCTCTCCCCACTGTGCCCTCCCCTCCCCCCCGAACACCACCAAACCTTACAATCGCAGACATTTAGAAACTAGCTTATATCTCCACAACCAATGGTAGTAATGATGAAATTATTTTTGAGTTTTAATCCTAAAACTATGATCTATAAAATTGTTCCTATTAAAATTTGCGCTAGTACAAATAGTGCTGTCTAAAAATTAACAAAGGATCAAATAAAATGGAATCTTTATTTCTATGTATAAAGTTTTAATGTTGTGGCTTGTTTGAAAATAGTATTCATCTTATAGTGGTCTAACAACTGGCCCAAATTAAGCTTTTATCTAATTACTCCCGACGTCAAACCTTTATTTCCTGGGACAATGCAAGGATAAGAAAGTGTGTATAAAGTTTTTTGAGGATAGATTAAGTTCGGAGTGGTTTTTTTTTAGCTATATGCATAGTTCTTTGTCCACCCCGCAAGGGAACGGCGTGATTAGGTATGTATGCTATGTATGTTAACGTAGACTGCTACTGTGGTCTTGCTCGGAATCCTGATTGTATTAGAGATAGGAGATTTTTGTATGTAAGTTGGGTGTTATTCGTGAGGTGAGACGAGCTCTTTAATAAAAAAAAAGTTGTATCTACGCCACAAACGAGATTAAGTGTGGGTGTTTTTGCACTGTTTCTTACTAACCGTCTGGGCTATACGCATACGTAGTAAAGACATTAGTCCGTCAGAAATCAATAGGGTTGAATATAGAGGAATTGTACACAAATTTGGGTGGAAATAGAGTGAAAACCCCTAAGGTAAAAACTCAGTACACCCGACCGGGATTCAAGCCCCAATATCCCCGTCATCTCACTGGACTACACCCAATATCACCATTGAGAGAACTGCATCTCTGGAGAAAAGCTTTATCTTCCAGTCTCTCTCGTTTAACTGGCCCTAAATCTCCTCGCTATCATTTATGTTGGAAATTGGTGTGCCGGGGTAAGAACGAGCTATTGACAACCTCGATTAACTAGCGTAGCTAAGCTTGTCTTATATTTAAAGGAAGATTAACCACACGAAAATAAGCGAATGATAACGCTCCCAATAGAAACCGTTTCATTCCCTCAAATATGACTATCTAGTATAGTCTACTGCAGGAGTTAGGTTTAGACTGCTGCTATTATACAATAAATTCAAAATAAGCTTGCTCAAGGTCTGCGAGCAGTCTCTCTATCATTATTATCATTAGCACCGCATCTTACTACCCGTTCGGGTTATACGCACTTACGCTAATGTGTAATGGTAGGGTGATTATGAAATTAAATGGAGGACCTACAGTTTAACGTGGAATCTGAACCACGGTGGAGGCCTGACATTCCCCACATTCATAAATTGTGATAAATACACGTCTTGTCAGAGGTGAAGGAAGGGTTTGGCAATCAGACAAATCTGTGCCGGGAGAGGATTGAACCCAGGACCCAAGCACAGAAGACCAACAACTTGCCCCTAGACCACCAGGTCACCAATCTCTCCATCGTCAATGTGAGAGGAAATATAGGTATACGGTAAGAATGTGTGTGTAAAGTAAAATGATGATTATTATTATTATTATTATTATTATTAGTAGTAGTAGTAGTAGTAGTAGTAGTAGTAGTAGTAGTAGTAGTAGTAGTAGTAGTAGTAGTAGTATCTATAAAAAGTATTAATCTCTATATTTACTAAATATTATCAACATGTTTTTTTTATTTATACATATTTTGTTGTCTCCATGTTTAGATGAATTATGACGATTCATAGAATAATGACAAGTGAATGTGTGTGTGGTATGATCATGTATCTAAATGTTTCATTCTGGTTTTTTCCCCTCTTTTTCTCCTTTATTGAGTTCTTAATAGTTCTTAGTTATCATTACTATACTATAGACCGTGTGACGACTGAAGCAGTTATTATATAGTAATTACACTTCTTACTCATCACAACCATTGATATATGAAAACAATTTTATACCCACACCAATGACCACACGGTCTAAATCACAAATCTCGCAACAGAGTGGATTGCTGTTGTCGGTCAAGGCCCTTAATTCCGGTCAGTTTCACTGGAAGTGGATTTTAACATTTGTTTTTTTATTTATGATTACATATCTGGGGCTCTTAATCAAGGCTTTTCAATCATTTTTTGTCGTATCCCCCGTATTCGTAAACACTCATCTCTAATACACAAAGTTTAGTTTTTAAAATTAAATAACAGTTAAAATATGTTTACCTGGTCATACTATTGAAATTTTTGAACTAATTATTTACCCGAGAAGAAATTATTTTATTTCAGTTAAAACATTTCATCAAGCATAATTAGTTAAAATATATGCTACATGTGTGGCAACAAAAATCATTACACATATCTTAGCTTATTAAATACTTTTTTAAACTTAATATTTCACTTAAATAAAATTACAGATGAAACATTACTGAGAAACGAAAATTCATATTTGAGTGAAAACACCTAAATATATAGACAATGAAAACCCTGAGATAATTTCAACTAAAACAATTATTATTTTCGTATTAGGATCAAACTAGATGTAAAGTGGGCCAGGGATTTTTCAGTTCTTAAAGCAATGCTTATTTTGGCTAAAATTAATAAAATATTCCCTTGTAGAAATACAGAATTTAATTTTCTTGACATGGTGATATCAACAGTTGTTGAATATCTGACATGAGTATGGCGGCATTTGATGATACACTTTTTAAATTAAGAGAAATCCCAGGACACCCTTAAAATATATTCAAGACCCATTGTGAGCACCATGTGAAGAAAATTAAACTCCAAGTTCCTACTGGAGAAATAATAGATTTATTTTGACCAATAAAATTTTTGTATATAAAAACTGCAATAACACTAGCCTTATTTAGCATTCCCTACACCCCAACCTTAATGCTAAAAATGTTGTAACTACTGATTTTTTGGTACTTGTAATATATATATGTCATGCCTTTTTGGGCATATACGAACCACAGATTTAAAACCACTGCTCCATGCTATCTTCCAAATTCCTTACCCTTAGAAAAATCGTTAATTTTTTTTTATATATGTGCACACCATCCCACTAGTTCCATACGGCCTATTCTCATATGTACACTGACAGTGTAGGTGGGAAGAAAATATAATTTAAAGGAAAATTTCTCCTATTTGAGTGGAGGGAGGGTAATAGAAACCAACGCCTCATCCCATAAAAACCACTCTTGATTAAAATTAAGCCTAGGTGTGCGTGCCTACCAATGCGCTTAGCTTCTTAATGGAATTTATTTTATTTTCTAGTACCGTGTATTACTAACCGTTCATGTTATACGATTATTTACTAATTACTCTAATTGTTTTAAGGATTAGGGATGTTATATTTATAGGAAGTGTACACGCATTTGCGTGTAGGGAAAGTAGAAAACCAATTTGGTAAAACACCCTTAGTACACCCGACTGAGTTTCGAACCTCGATCTCCCCGTCATCGGCTGTCTAGTCTACTGCGAGAGTAGTGCGTTAGACCACGCGGCGACTGAAGCGGGATACATTGATTAGACATACTAATTAAAATAGATTGTATTAAAATTTTAACCAAAAACATTTATACAGTTTTAAATCGTATACCAATGTGGTTAATGTTTAGAAACTGCACGTTTGATATCAGAATAATTAATAGGTACAACAATAGAAAAAAAAAAAGGAGCTTGTTTATTCTACTTGAATCTTCAACTTTGGTTGGAAGTCTGAAATTTATTTTATTTATTTTTTCGCTCTCTCTCCTTTCTTAATTTTCGTTTGGTCATTAGTATTCACTTGCCATCCGCATAGAAACAACGTTATTTGAAAACAACGTTCTTTTTTGTCGTTTTAGTAAAATTGTTTACAATCTTAAACAAAGACCTAACTTTTTTAACTCTGGTATTAAAAGCGTCATAGTCAAATAAAACGGCGTAAGTTTTAACGCCTTTCTAAAATGTCTTTTAAATTTAAATTTACTTTAACATAGCATTTAATTGTACAATTTTTTAATTTTCCTTTTGAATATTTTAAATCCGTGTTTCAAACGTTTAATATTTATTCCATAAATAAATTGTAAGAAAATAAATTAAAGGGTGGACCAAAGACCATGATTTACATATCCTTAGTATGTACATGTACAAAAATATAAATTCCTACATCAGTGGGCATGCAGACAGAACGCCAAGCTCATCCAATCTTGTTTGCTGAGGACGAGGTTGGGTTTTGAATCCCGAATGTGTTGATTGAAGGTCATTTTCCTTAAGTTGTTTCCCATGCTCCATACACGCAAACACTGGAACGTTTTATCTAAATTCTACTTTAACAATTAGTATATTTAAATTCAGATAGCCCAGTCAGGTAGTAAGTAATAAAATGGGCATATTCTTTGATCAACCTTTTTTTTCTCAGATTATTCTAGTATAAAAAAATTTAATAAATGTATTTGATATGTATACACACACAATGATATCACATAACTGTGTGTATATACTTAACCTCACAAACTTTTTTTTTTAATAATCTGTCAGTTGTTGCAAAGCATATATTTGAAAGGATTTGTCAAACTTTTTTTTCACTAAAAAATCTAATACATTCGTTGATGCAAAACAAATATTTGGAAGGATTGTCAAACACAATGTTTTTTTCAAATTAATAAATGTATTGTTTTTATTTTTTTGCAAACAATTTTGTAAATTTGTCGTTTTTTAATGAACAAATAAAGATATTCCACGCTAATAATTAATTTAACCTTTAACTATTGATTTGTGTCATACAGTCGTAACTCGTTGTTAGTGAGAATGCTTCAGCTTCCACAGTGAATTAAATAAATTTATACTTAAAATAATTGTGTCTAGTTACCCGTCAAGGATATTCGCATTTATTTTATCACTGCGTCCTATTACCTGTACAGGCTATACGCATATGTACCAATTATTTTAATGAGTTAAGGATTAATTAGGTTGAATTTTTATCAAGTGTACCCCCATTTGATTGTATTATTTTTATGAAATACTCAGTACACCTGACCGGCATTTGAACCCCCATCTTCTTGCCATTGGCAGTCTAGCCTATTGCGATAGTAGCGCCTTACACCACTTGACCACCGAAGTGAGTTATTTGCATTCAACCACACTAACGTAGTAGGAATTATTATAGGAAATAGAAAGATAGATCTATGAGTAAATGAAGCCTCATTTTAATAAAGCCAGAGTGATAAACCATATAGGAAAAAAATATTCTCAATATCCTTACCTGAGGCTCAAATGTTGATCTCCTCGTCAATGAGAAACCATTCTATATTAGCTTGAACGTTTAGTACGCATGCCTACCGATACGGGTAAGTTTACATTAAGGTGGAGTGGAAGGGGACGAGAGAAAAGGCCAGTGTTTTTGCAATTTTTATGGCAAAACATTTTTTTGGCTTAAATAAATATAATACTGCTCCATCACAAATATATAGTTTAATTTTCTTCACATGGTGATATTAACATTTCCTGAATATCTGTCATGAGCATGGTGGGATTATCTAACAAACTTTTTAAATGAAGAGAAAAGTTATCATTAACTCTACGTTCCTACTGGAGCTATATTTTATTTATTTTGGCCAAAAAAGTGTTTACCATTAAAATTGCAAGAATACTGGCCTTTTAACGCTTCCCCTTATACCCCAACTTGACCTATCTTAATTAGATCATTTATTTAATACACATATTTCATAATTACTTAAACTTATATTGTATTTAATCAATATGGGATTGTTATTTTGTTTTATTGAAATCAGAAGTCAACTATGTTCAAATATATCGGTCTGCTATGTTATGCAACAAATTATAGACTCCATCTTACATTAATGACGCAATTACTTATCACTTTGAACTCTCATTTATTAACTTCAGTGACCGCATGGTATAAGGCACTACCTTCGCAGTAGACTATTATGCTGATGACGGGGAGATCATGGTTAAAATCCCGGTCGGGTGTACTGAGGGTATATTTTTTACCAAATGGTTTTCCACTCTTCCTCAGCGCAAATGCAGGTACACGTTACTTAAATATAACCTTACTAATCCCTAAACCTATTAGCGTGGTTAGTAAATTAACGTATAGCCCGAACTGGTAGTAAGCTAAAGTAAGCTAAAAATAACCATTATATAAATTCTAAACTATGAAAGAACTAAAATATTTTCCACGAGTTTAGAAAAGTAAAGTTTTTAATTATTTTTAAATGTGTGTTATTTCAAAGAAATTTTAAAAATATAAAACAAGCAAAAGCTTGGGGAATTATTTGATATATTTCCTTTGCTCCTAGGAAAATATTATGATCAAATGTCATAAAATAATGTTACAGAAGTGTGTGCATGCACATATAATATAGGTGAATGTATAAAACTATTCAACTAATGAAAAGTTGTGTTTAGAATAGATCAAAGAAAATAAGTCACTAGCATTATATAAATGTAATATTTTTTTTATAATAAAAATACTGGTAATATTGTTTTTCCTAGTAAGGTACTTTGAAATATGTTATTAATATTATTTGGGTGGTATGCCTGCACATATATTACATTATTTTACCTTCTCTGTCTAGAGATCACAGTTCTTGGGTATATATCCAGAGGCCCCGGGTTTAATCCCTGGTGCTTCCAAAATGTATCTTGTGAAACAGTGGGACTGGAACGGGGGCAAGCTCAGTCTTGTGAGAACAAATTAGGAGCTACTTGAATACATAAGTATAAGATCCAGTTTATTAAATTGAGATTAACGACCAAAAGGATCGTTGACAACCTCTATTCGCAAATGTTGGCACAACCATCGCTAAACGTGACGGCCACTCTGTCGGAATAGCTAGCTTGTGGGGTCTCTCATAGAGTATTTGTTTTTGTTTTTACTTTATTTAAATGAAAAATACAAGTTTTATTTGAAGTGATGGACACATCTTGTGGAAAGAACCTTGATTTAAATAGCATTTTTTGTACTTTTTATATAACATTATTCCCTTTTTATGTTAAAATTAATAAAACATTGCTATTTCGTGTGTTTCAATTTAGTTTTTTTTAAATTTAATAACCCCCAATGTTCTTGGATACATGTCATGAGTCTCATGTAATTTGAATTATTTTTTTTAATAAAGATAAAACTATAACTTCAAACTCCATCAAGTTCATGACAGATATTTAAGTAGTGTTGAGATAAAGATTCATACGTCAACGAAATCTTATTTATTTTATCAAATTAAGTTTTTGTTACAAAAACTTAAAAATTATGGACCTTGGTAAGATTTAAGAAAACGTAAGTGAAAATTATATTTTTCAGTATTTTTTTACTCAAATAAATAAAAATTAGTTCACTAGATACGATTAGTTTAGTTTTTTACACGGTAATCTCAACAGTTCTTGAATGTTTGCCGTGAAAATTATGGCCACTGAACAGAAACGTTTGATGAATAAGAAAAACTTTCTGGTCAAATTAGGTAATACGAATGAAAAATATGCAAGAACTCTCGAAATTACTATGCTTAGAATCTGCTTCGGTGGCCGCATGGTTTAAACTATTATTCTCACAATAGACTAGACTGCTAATGATAGAGAGATGGAGGTTCAAATTCTGTCAAGTACGCTGGTGCTGGTTTTATCTAAATATTTTTTCATTCTTCTTCTCCGCAAATTTGGGTACTCTTCCTCAAAATTTAACCTTCCTAATCCCTAGCTCATTGGCGTAATTAGTACTTATGCGTATATTCTGAACAAGTAGTAAGACGCGGTGATAAAAAAATGTGGAGAGTATTAAAAAAGTATCTATTGAATTATTCATTTTAAAAACAGGTTTTTAATTGTAAAAAATAATAAAAAATAAATGGTAAGACACAATCACAATCGCACAAACTTTATTTTGTTGTTTATAACAGCTTCAAGGAAAGCTTTAAATCATAGGTTTTTAGTAAGCTACCATAAAATGTTGTACTCATTAAAACAAACACACAATATTTTAATCACAATTATCCCTCTTTATAAATAAATTTTAAACCATACTGTTCAAATAAATTTAATAAAATTCAAAATTTCAAACATAAACTATTTGTTAACTACCAGTACTCTAAAATTATTTGTTATTTGTAAAAATAAAAACGTATAATTTATTATCATGAAAAACTATTCCCAGTTTCCCAATTTGAATTAAATTTTGGAGGTCAATTTCCAAAAAACTCAAAATTTCTATAATCTTTTGTAACCAAACTATCCATAAATTAATGTGTTTTAGATAAATAAGAATATGTTCTTTGCCGGTTAGCTATCCATAATCAAATTTCCCCCTCAAACCCACTACGCAGCTTTGTTTGTAATGGTCTTTTCAAACGCGTCCAGGATGTATATTTTAATCAAAATCGTTATATTCTGTAAATTGAAAAATGACACTTGAACACGGGAATAGAGTCCGGGATCTTTGGCTCAGTACGCCACTGCTCTGACCACTTAGCTATTCAGGAATCATCCCGTGCCCACGGTCATTCTTCCCTCATATTTTAAGGTAGAGTCTATGATAGACGTGTGTAAATTGTTGGCTACAAATGTGTAATCATTTAATATCACTAGCTATCAGATAACGCAGCCACCTTATACTTTGTGCTACCAATTGTACAATTATAACTGTAAGAGTCTACATACCATGGTGGATTAAATATCTAAGCTAAATTACGGATTTGAAGACGAAGATTTCCGTAAGCCCATCACAGACACTGCTTTAAAATACGAGTGAAGGATTACCTTAGGCACGGGACGATACCTGGGTAGCTCACTGGTTTAGAGTATTGTCGTACTAAGCTAAAGGTCCCAGGTTTGATTTCCGTGTTTCATTTTTTAATTTAATTGATAGGATAACCTTAATTCCGGCAAAAAAAATTGTTATAGCTATTTTCAAAATAACTCTAATTTTCAAAAAGTACTCTACAGTAAAATAGCTTTTATCAAATTTTTACCCAAAACAAAGCTTACGGGGTTATTTGTAATATCACATACTCCCAAGATACCTATTTAGAACCTAACCATTAGGGACATTTTTTTAACATTTCAATTTTTTTTAAAGTTCTTCACTATCCATAATTGAGTGTTCACCCCAAAAATAACTGTACAGTTTTATTTTTCATAACCTACGATCTCCAGATATACATTTTGAATAAAATTGTTAGATATTTTTTAGACCTTTAGAGTTTTCAAAAAATGTCCATCAGTAAACTAACTTTCAACGAATTGTCGCCTAAAAACTAACTATACAGTGCTATTTATCATTTCAAACAAATCCTAGATATGCATTTTAAAACAAATCATTACACCTATCTTCGAAAAATTTAAAATTAAAATAAAATTACTCATCAGTAAACTACCCTTAATAGAAGGGCCTAAGGTAAAAAAAAATGTGGTATAGCACTATAAAAGCTAAATATCAAGTTTGAATTAAATTAAATCGTTTAGTATCTATCCTTGGCCAGGAACAGGCAGATAGACAGACAGACAGATTGGTAAAATCCACTTTTTTGGGTTCGTGTTCACATAAAATGTAAAAATTTGTCTTAATCTCGGGATCAATTTTTTTTTTTCACGATTATGATCATTTATCTTGATATGCGAAAGTAATAATGACTTAATCTCACGTCACTTTCCATGCCACCCTAACTTACTTTATCTTCCCCTTTTAGGTTCTGTTTTTAAAAACTGTCCACCTCAGAGAAAAGTTGATAAAATTCAAAATAATTTGGAGGGGGGGGGGTAGAAACGATTTTTATAATATTTCTCTGTAAAAAATCACCTTTTAATTATTATTTAGTTTCGGTTTTTTGTTTTAAAAGTACAACTATTGTGTTTTTACATATATCACTTTTATAGACCATAGAGGACCTTAATAAAGATAGATCTAATTTTTTTTTATCATTTTCCCGATTTTTTTTTATTAATGATCAACTTTTTTAGAAAGCCACAAAATTATATATTTAAAATTTCGTAATCAGAATTTAGTTTAGGTTCATAAAAGCTGAACCACACAAATCATAAGCCGCTTAGGCGTTGTCAAAGAATTTCGAAGAACAATACATTATATAATAAAAACTTTTCGTCTTGATGTTTTGACAGTTGAGGCTCATTTTTCAATGAAGGAAGGATACAGATCTGCGCTTCGGGAATAGAGGGCTGCGCAAGTAGGGCCTATATATCGGATTTGAGGGATGAAGCCCTCGAACCGCTGGGGAAAAACGATATTTAGGAACTCACTCGTGGATTTAAAAAAAATATATATATTGGATACCTGTTTAAACAGGGCTCCTAAAGTTTTTAATAGGAGTGTCAGTTCTAAAACTAGAAATAGTTAGCAAAACGCATGGCATACACTGTTTTGAGACTAGTTTGGAAACATATATTAATATTATATCTTAAAATATAATAGGCCTAATTAAACCTATATATTTATATTAAAATTTAAATGTCCAGTTAATTCCGTATGAATCGTACGATTTGATGACTACATCGTATAGTGATTACTAGCTAAATTAAAAAGTTGTATTTAATAAAAAATATTCATTCTTCATTTTTATAATCACCTAGCGTTAATTACAAATGAACTATTGGCAAAATATCAAATTGTACTTATAATAAAGCTATGAATAAGCATAATTGTATATTCAAACATCTTGATAAGCTACCAGGTACAAACAGAACATATTACTCAACCAATAAAGTGTTTATCTTGGAACAAACGTTACTAGAAATGTGGTTCAGTGATAGTTCAGTGTTTACCTTTCGAGCTTTTGTGGCATACACGCCAAACCCGTTGTCATTTAAACGGCTATATCATTAATATGTTTAGTTTATAAATACACAATATTATAAAATTCGAGAGATTTCTAATATCAACCATTCACATTTTATCGTTTGAGTTCTATATTATCTAAATTTTAAAACATATGTCCTTTTAGGTGGCCGCATTATCCAAGGCGTCATTCTATCAGTGTATTAGACTGTCTATGACAGGATGACCTAGGTTCTAATCAATGTCGGTTGTACTGAGGTCAGATTTTTTTCTAAATAGTTTTCACTCTCCCTCCACGCAAATGTGGATACACTTCCTCTAAATATAACCTTCTTCATCCCTAAAACTATTAGCGTAACTAGCACATAAGTGTATACACTGAACGGGTAGTAAGACGTGGTGCTAAAAAAATCAATATGTAGCTGTCTGTCGAGAGTTTTTCTCAAACTTACTGATAAAGTACAAAACTGAAACTTTACACATTTGTTACTTAAGGGCTGTAGCTACCCCTAAAACTATTAAATTGAGTGTTTTTTGCAAGGAAGGATGGAACCAGGGGGGACTCAGTACACACATTCACGTGGCTTGGGTAACTGATTTAAGGGAGTATGTAAGAAGGTGAGTGAGTAAAAGTGAACGGTGAGGGAGAATTGAAGTGGCCTTGATTTGTTTATTATTATTATTATTATTATTATTATTATTATTATTATTATTATTATTATTATTAGCACCGCGTCTCACTACACGTTCGGGTTATACGCACTTACGCTAACGTGTAATGGCAGGGTGATTGCAAGATGAAATGAAGGACTTACAGTTTAACGTGGTGATCCGAACCACGGTGGAGGCCTGGCATTCCACACATTCACAAGTTGTGATTAATACACGTCTTGTCAGAGGTGAAGGAAGGATTTTGCAATCAGATAAATCTGTGCTGGGGCTGGGGATTGAATCCCGGACCCCAACACAGAAGTCTGACACCTTACCCCTAGACCGCCAGGTTACCCTGTTTACTATCGATCCGTCTGCACGAACGTACCCTATTAGATTGAAAAATCAACGCCATTCACTTCTCACTCAATCCTTACTTGTACTCATTCTCGTTATAGCACATGGCCTATAGTTTTAATTTGGGAAGGTTGAATATAGAGAAAGTTAACCCGCATTATCGTGGAGGTAGAATGAAAAACTATTCAGGAAAAACCACCCCCAATTCACCCAAGCGAGATTTGAACCTCGATCTCCCCGTCCTCAGCAGTCTAGCTCAACACGAATCTAGTGCGCTAGCTAACAACGCCACCAAGGTGGGTGTATAGTTTTGACCTGTTCAGCATCCCATTTCTACTAAAAAAAATCCAAATCTTGGGGGGTATGACCTATCAGATTAAAATGATACAAACGCTACCTCCTGTTTTGAAACATCTAAAAATGTATTAAAACATAATGGAACGCGAATTACGAATTACGAAATCCCGCCTGTCCCCCTTGTTATATTTTAAAACACTAAAATCGTCTCTGGACACACAATAGGAGCCGGAATGCCGCCTGTATGCCTCTAACCGTACTTTTGGAATCTCTAATCAAAAATATTTATGTTTTCGATTGTGACTGGAGTATTATTACTAGTAGGCCTACTATCCTCGCTATCTTACAATAAAAAAAAAGATGTCTCAGAACAGAATTTTCCTTCCGGCAAATGCTAGTTGTTGTTTTTTTACTAATCACAACGTCTATCTGTTCAGGATATATGCATATCTGATAAATATTCTAATGGAGTAAGGGTAAGGAAAGAAGAATTTTAGAGGTAATCTACCCACGTTTGCTTGAGAGGAGATAGGGGAAACATTTAAAGAAAGGCCAACCTTAGTAGTCCTGGCCAGAATTCGAACCCCGATCTCCCCATCATCAGTAGGTCAGTCTTAACACGAGAGTAACGCCTTAGACTATTCGACCACTGGAGCAAGTTTTTTTTATTGTTATGGGGAAAGGGTTATAAAACACCACTGTTTTAAATAATCAAGGTTATATTTTATGTCAAATATAGAACTCTAGCCTTTTATTTTTACTTTTCACAATTAATTATCATTGGAGACGATTTTAATTTCATATGGCTTCAGTTTAAACATGATTCTACTATAGTTACCTGTGTATCTTGTTGGTCCATTCAATCCCTCTTAACCTACCGACTATGTGTCCCTGACATTAGCACACCCCTCTGTAAAGTTAATACCATAGAAGTTCCACCTTTAACATTTCCTGCCGTATGTTGTTTGCCCTCTTCAGAGTAGAGGAAGTGAAGAAAGTTTCCATGACTACAGAACACAACGTGGCTTTTCCGATGTACAGTCCGTATCAGTGGAATCTGGCTATATGGCCCAAAGAGTGACTCACAGGGTTACCAAACAGCAAAATATAGCAAAAGTGGTGTATTTAACTTGATTTCTATCTTAACATAAAATACAATCATATAAATTGTGTCAAATAAAGTAAATTAGGTATTTTGTAAGTACTACACCTTACTACCCATCTGGGCTATACGCCTATGTGCTAATTACGTTGTTTTAAGGAGTAGTAAGGATGAATTTAGAGGAAAAATACCTGCATTTTTGTGGAGGGAGAGTGAAAAAACATTTAGGGAAAAGCCCACTAAGTACACCTAACAGGGATTTGAAGCCCGTTCTTCACTTCATCGACAGTCTAATCTATTTCGAGGGTGACACCTCAAACCATGTAGCCACCGTAGTGGGTGATTTTATATATTGAAAGAGTTATCATTTTAATGGTATCAAAAAATTGCATAGAATTTGCCAAATCTTTTCATTTTTGTCTTGTTTTCAAATAATGTTTTTGTTAAAATTATCATAAAAGTTCACCTTACCTTAACATTTCTTAAAAGTGTATGTTCTTCCATGTGACGCGTATTGGGAATTAGACGAAACTAATATTAAATATCTTATTTGACACAAATATTAGCTACAAGGGTTCCACAATCCTATGTTTACACAAAGGACATTATCTGGCAGCTATAAATTTACTAAATCTACTCTTACGCATTCTTAAGTCAAGTCATATTAACTGAAAAATGTCTCTTTTTACAGATATTATCAATTCCTATAAAAAAAGACAACTAAAATATTTAAAAAAATCAATTTTGTCAGAAAAAAAGTTTGAATTTTTTTTAATCCCTTCCTATAAAAATTGGACCAAAGCAAACGGTGCCTTTTGCAACTCCCCAATCCTTTTAATACATTCAGCATAAATATTATAAATTGGTGGCCACATTAGCATGGAAAAAGCATGGATAATAAATGGTGTAGATCATCTGGGAAAAATCTAACTTTTTCTCATGTTACCAGGACTTAAACCTTGACCTGCCTCTCAACAGCGTGCAAGCAAGCACATTGAGAGTTTGACACTTTGGAACTTTTTAATATTCTAGTGTTCGGAAAGGATGAGAATCTGAAGTTAAATTATGATTGGAAGAAACTTTTTTTTAATATGAACATTTTATTCAATATTGATATTATTTTTCTATTTTATTGGTGTTATTTTATAGGTATTGATAATATCCATCAAAGGTAACAGCAGAAGCTCACATGACTTGGCGTATGATACATGAAATTAAATCTAGTATATTTTAAAATTGTCAGATAAAGATCTTTCTATTAAAATAGGAGCATTCCTATCTCTTTCATCATCTTCATTTTTCTCTCTTTCTATATATATATTATTATTAGGTGTTATGTCCTAATACAAGTCCATTAATTTTGTCAGTGAACCCAGACTGCAAATGCACCCTGTCTTCTGCCTCCTCCTTCTGCTCTCATATACAGGGTGTATCAATTAATGTGGGAAGTGGGGTGGGGGTACTAAACCTCAAAACAACACCAAAGTCCTTATGAACATATGCCTTATGTCCGATGGTTCCAGAGGTAAGGTCTTCCAAGTTTATACTGGAATTGTTAATAGCCCTACTTGATACACCCCTCCTAGTTTAGCTGCAGCCTTGCTTATGTATCAGTAATTATATGCCACAAGAGGTAAAACAGGGGTGTATCAAGTAGGGTTATTAACAATCCAGCACTCGGTAGCGTAGTTAGCTAACGCCCTAGTCGTGTTGAGCTCGACTGCCGTGGACGGGGAGATCGAGGTTCGAATCTCGGTCGGGTGAACTGGGGGTGGTTTTTTGCTAAATGGTTTTCCACTCTCGTTCCACGCAGATGTGGGTTCACTTCCTCTAAATTCAACCTTCCCAATTCCTAATCCATTAGCGTAATTAGTGCTTAAGCGTATAACCCGAACGGGTAGTAAGACGCGGTGCTAAACTTAAAAAAATCCAGCAGAAGCTTGGAAGACCTTATCTCGGGAATCATAGAACATAGAACATACTGTTCATATTACTATTTTTCATTGTTTTTAGGCTTATTAGCCACATCCCAGTTACTTCCCACATTAATCGATACACCCTGTATATACACATATATATTTGCATATAGTAAAAAATGGGCTCAGAACTTTAGAATCTTGTAGTACCCATTAAATTGATTCAAACTCTCAGTAAACGTATGTCCACAAACCAACACACACAAAAATATAGGCAATTTTGTATTTTGGTAATAAAAATAATATGATAAAAAACAAAATGTTATTTGGGTTTTACATGGCACAAACGACCTGATCACAACAAAAGGTGTTCGTTCATATGTGGTTCTTCCATTTCCACACAAATTTCACGCCTTCAAAATACACTAAACTCTTTAAAGTATCCGTACAAAAAATGACCTTAAGATTAAGGTCAGTGTACCGGAGAAGCCTTGCAATGGATAGGTCGTGGAGGTCTAGTCTCAAGGCATAAAACAAATATGATAAATTACTACTGACCTTTTAGCCGGTGGTTTTTGGTAAAGTGCGAGTACCAAATGTAAATATTATAGAACAACTTTAAGTATCTGATAACTTTACTCAATGGCTTATCTATCAATGTATGTCAAATACACTGAGTTTTAGATAAAATAGGCTAAATATTGTTTGTCAAAGTCAAAGTAAAAATATGGAGGGTTTATCTATGACCCTTGCGTCCTTTTTCTCTTGTTTTGGAATTTCCAAAATACAATTAAAATTATTTTTATTATATTTATTATTTTCTCTAATGATTACTCACTTAGTGAAGTAAAGTTGTGGCAACAATGTATTCCAAATTGGTTTGTCAAAAACAAAAAATCCGCTTTGTCTTCATGGTTCAACCAATTTATATCGTTAGATCAAAGAAAAATTGTTAAGTAAAAGCTTTAAAAATACAAAATATTTTTAGTTGACAGACATTTAATTAAGTATTTTTAAAATCGTAAAACAGTAATTTACTTGTCAAACTAAGAATTTGTTTAAAACAAAGTGAAAATTAATTATTTTCTTTTCTACATTTCACGAATCAATCTCGTACATTTAAATAGTAAACAAAATCGAAAAAAAATTAAGTGCCTGATTTAAAGGGTTATTTTGATATAATAAATCAAGAAAATTAAATATACCCTTATTATATTTAATATATTTAAACTATTTATTAAAACATTAAAAATTATAGTGTTCCGTAAACTAAAATATGGAAAAATAAGCTTAAATAAGCCAAATGTTCACACCATATTATTTTGAAGTGAATAATATTATTTTTTTTAACTACAATAAACCGTAAAAAAATAATAATTCTAATCATACAACATTCATAAACTTATAAATGTTAATTGGAAGGAACAAAGTATAAGAATGATCTACAAGTTTAATAAATCGCTTTATTAATATTCAAATAATTCAAAAGGAAGTACATAGAACTATAAGTAGCAATTATTCGAACCATCCTTTGTTTAAACATGAGAATATAAACGGTTACTATAAGATACATAGTTCGACCAAGGAGCATCTGGTGTGAAACACCCAGGTACACCCACATATATAGTTCACACATATAGTTCATAGGTGTAAATTAGAAAGCTTGTAACTAGTTAAAGCAGGACAATTACTATGTCATAAAATAGGATGAAAGGCAGTAACTCTTAAGGTAATATAAATAATTGGCGGTAATCAAATCTAATTACAAAATTATCATAGATAATTCTACTCCAGCAATATGACTGTGAGCCTACCAACTACAACACATAATTTCAAATATAAAAAACTAAGCCAAATATATTTATCCCCAGTTTAAGAAGCTACAAGGGAGGTAATTAACATGAGCTAGCTCCATAGAGAGTTAAACATTACAATGTTATAAGCTCCTAGAAGAGAAACTATTATTTTACAAATAGTAAACAGGGAACTACCAGGAATCTAAATGCTACCGATACTACGGCCGGTCAATTCCTAATCAGTACTGCCTGAGAAATCAATAGTATATTTATTATGTTACCTTGAAAAGGGAACAATAATACTAGACAAAATAGTGATCATTTTCGACTAACGCTAAAGGCGCCACAAGGGGGCCATACACAGCAGACAGAAACCCCGCGGGCCATTATTATGGACCAGTAGCGCTTCCACAGGTTGTATACCACATATCAGTACACAGACACATCAGAGACAAGTGTCAGTTACAGATCCAATTAGGTCTTTAAACAAATCATAAATAACCTGGTATCCTCCATTATTAAATTATATTCTTTAAACTAGCCGTAGCATGGTCATATAGTCTAAGGAGCCTAATCTTGACCCTAATATTTGCGATTATGCCTAATAGACATAGATGTATAGTGCATAAAACTATAAACTATGCCTTATAGACATAGGGAAATACGTTAGTAGTACTGACATACAAGAACTAAGTCATATGGACATATAACAAAAAAGCTCAAGGCTCACCATAATAAATTCTGCCTTAAGGGCATAGGGAAACAAGTCAGTAGTACTGACATACAGAACTTAGTCATATGAACATTGAACAATAGCGTTCAAGGTTCAACAAAATATACTATACTTTAAGGGAATAGGGAAACAAGTCATTAATACTGACATACAAAAACTACGTGATATGTACACTCCGTCGGATTGTAAGGTAGCAACTTATTGTCCCAGCCCACGCGATACGCTATAGCTCCACACATGAATGCTGAATAGTTTGCCTAGCTACGCCCAAGGCCAGATTTAGAGAAAGTCTTAAGTCCTTAAATTATTTCTTAACTGTTGGGAAGAAATTATGGAGGAAGGGTTATGTCTTTTTGCTTTATCCAAATGGTTTGATATACTAAATTAATTTTACTTTTTTGTTCCCCTCCTAATAAAATCAATTATTCGTTACATACTTAATTAATTATGATTGATCTCATTAATATATATGGGCTAGCTTTCTTTTGTAGCTGTTAAAGATTTAACCATGCCACATATTATTTTGGCAGCAGTGCTACCCACAGTTATTGGTTTTACATGGTAACATAAAGCCGGTTTCCCCCTATTCAGAATCTTAATTACTGGGAATAGCTAATTATTTATTTATTAATGATTAATTTTAATATTCCACACATGTAGTGCAAATAACAAATTAAATCTAAAATATTTTTACTTTAATTTTAGGACGCTGAGTTTAAATTTTTTTTATATAATTTAAGGGTTTCAATCCTGATTTAAAATATTTAATATAATTTCCGGGTAGGCAAAAAATAGAGATTTGATCAAATATTATCCATTAGGTATATTTTAGTTATTAAAGTGAATTTATTTGTTTCTTCAACGTTATTATGACTGTCTATAACTTTGTGGGACCATATTTCGATTCCATACTTTGTTTAATGTTACCATAACGGTCCCAATTTAACTATTGGTTAATAGTTTTGATAAATACTTTGATTGAGATAAATTGTAGCTTAATAAGATTTACGTTGATGATCATTTTCAAATAAATTTAATGTTTAATATGGTGCTTTTTTACTAAAATAATTCTGGAAATCCAAACAATAAAACTGGCCATGTCGTAGTTAAGTATCAAAACAATATCATAATGAGGAGGTTTAAATAAATGAAACGCAAGGAAAAGTATTGTATTTGGTTTACAAGCTTAAAAAACTTTACATGATAGCTCTGCTTTTTAAGGGTTCGAATGTAAATATCTTTAAGTAAAAACTTATTGTAGTTCTGTACTGTTTTTAAAAAATGTATATTTGTTGACAAAGATACATGGAACTGCATAATCGATTGCGGTGCATATATTTATATTCTTTGAATGTCTGCTAAGGGAGGCTCTATCATACATAAAGTCAGTGTTTGAGTCTCCGTGAAAGAAACAGCCGGATTTATTTATATCTGTAACTTAGGATTTCTGGAAACACTTAACAGATTGTGGCACGGTTTTTTCTTTTATACTGGACCAATATTCAGACATATTATAGGATTATATGTGTATAATCAGGTGTTATGGTGTGAGTCCCGGTAAAGGGCCAGCCGATTGTTTGTATACATTTATTGAGCCACATAATTACTGTGGTGTAATTTTTATTATTCTCTAGAGTATTTATCCAGTGCATTTTCTTAGTATAATAATTGGGTGTTTTGGCGTGAGTCTCGGTGAAGTGTCAGCCGGATATTTGTATATATCTATGGAACCACTTAACTGATTTTATTTTATTTTTTATAATATTTCTTCAGGCATGTTTTAACCTGATATAATCAGGTTTTGTGTTGTGAGTCTCAGTGAAGGCCCAGCTGAATATTTGTGTATATCTCTGGAGTAGCTAACCGATTCCGATGTAGTTTATTATAGTCTTTAGGATATTAACCAGGCAAATTTTAACATGATATCCTTGAGTTTTAGGTTTCGAGTCCCTGTTAAAGTTTCGGATGGATGTTGTATATATTATGTTATCTAGGATATGTATAACAATATAAGCATTTGCAGTGCAGTTTTTTAATTATGTAGTATTTAAGTTTTAACATTAGTTTAATCAATTGTTTTGCTATGAGTCCCTGGAACTGCTGAAAGGCCTAGCTATAATGGATTTTGTGGGTCAGCTGGAAGGTGAAATTTCATTCTTCCGCGAAGGGGATAATAGTTCAGAGTTAACTATAGGAGAATATTTATATGTAACATAATATTACCTATTTCAACTACCTCAATTACTCATCCGGGCTACACGCCTAAAATAACTTTTGTGGGATAGTGATGTAAAAGATACAAATTTAAGAGGATGTAATCACATTTTCTTAGAGGGAAGTTGAAAACCAATTTAGTAAAAGGTCCCTAAATACTTCAGGCCAGAATTAGAACCCTATTTCATCAATGAAAATGGATCATATGAGAAAATATGTGTCCGCGTGTATACCGATTCAGTAGAATATAAATTATTTACGGTATTTCCTAGGAGACGACTGAATTGTATCCATTCTGAATGGTAGCCATTCAGATATTTCTTAAACAAGCACCACAAATAAAAAGTCTGATTTATATCCATTATCATAATATCCACAAAATCCTGAATTGTATCCATTCTGAATGGTAGCCATTCAGACAGTTTTCAAATAAATGACTTTAACAAAAATTATGATTTGTATCCACTGTAATTATTTGCATTATATCCACAAAATCCTGATTTGTATCAATTCTGAATGGTAGCCATTCAGACATTTTCTTAAACACGCATTGCAAATAAAAAGTCTGATTTGTATCCATTTTCACAATGTCCACAAAATCCTGAATTGTATCCATTCTGAATGGTAGCCATTCAGACATTTTCTTAAACACGCATTACAAATAAAAGTCTGAATTGTATCCACTAGAAATATTTGCATTATACCCACAGAATCCTGAATTGTATCCATTCAATTGTGGTACCACTTGTCTGATAGATGGCAGCAGAAGAAACTCGCCTTAGCTAATTCCATGTTTACTAGAGAGCAGCACTTATCCTTAACTCATTCCGAGGTAACTATAGAGCAGCACTATCTCTATATTAATATAAAAAATATAATCTTTTTAATTATTATTGTCTTATTACTTTAAAATCTAAACACGGATTTTCCGACTTATTTTTCAAAACATTACAGAATATATCTGAGATTTAGGTGATTGTTCTATATATATATATACCTACTATCATCTTGTTGGCAATCCTATATTTAAATACGAGTTTTTATTACAATTGACAGCAGTAGATACTTTAACGACGCCATATTATTTGCTCACAGAAACTATCATTTACTCTAAACATATGCTTTTAATATTTATAGATTTATGAAACAAATAGCCGAAGTTATTGTTGATTCATTTTAGAGAGGATACTACCTCATAGATATCATATTCTGAAAATTGAAAAATGACACCTGGACACGGGAATCGAACCCGGGACCTTCGGCCTAGTACGCCAATGCTCTTACCACTGAGCTATCCAGGATTCGTCCCGTGCTCATGGTCATTCTTCACTCATAGTTTAAGGCAGAGTCTGAGATAGACGTGGAAGTCGTCAGCTTATAAACATGTGATTATATAAGATCACAGCCATCAGACAACNGCTGCGTTGTCTGATGGCTGTGATCTTAGATAATCACATGTTTATAAGCTGACGACTTCCACGTCTATCTCAGACTCTGCCTTAAACTATGAGTGAAGAATGACCATGGGCACGGGACGAATCCTGGATAGCTCAGTGGTAAGAGCATTGGCGTACTAAGCCGAAGTTCCCGGGTTCGATTCCCGTGTCCAGGTGTCATTTTTCAATTTTCAGAATTTAGAGATTTGTTTTAAAGTGTCATATCTTATTATCTACAGATAATTTCATCAGTTTATAATGTTGGGTTGGTGTAGAAGTTGAAATTATAGGTTATCATACTCAACTTGAGCACAGGCCTACATTTTATGTACTAGTTTTGTTAAGTTTTATTGAAAAACCCCGTAAGTGTTTATATTTACCACTCATCAACAGATACATCTCCAGACAATATGATTTTATCTATAGCCCTTTATTATTATGCCCACTATAAGTAGAAATACCTAACCATCTATCCAGTTAAAGTCAAACGATAGGGAGGGCAGTGTAAAAAAATAAAAATCTTTGCTTCTAAATGTTAAATAATAAAACTCATCTTGTGATTTGAAGGGAATTCTTGAGACTATGGATAAAAATGATTATGTACCAGTAAAACGAGAACGGGATTCCTTGTTTTCTTTGTCATTGTATAAAGTTGTATTATATTTTTGGCCCACTCTACACACATAAAAAAACAAATCTGCATTGATAACAAAATGAGTATTGTAAATTAGGGAGGCCCATATAATTTTAAAAAATCAACAAATAACTAATCAATCACAGATGAACATTATTTATAACATGAATATTCAAAGAATGTCACAACATGGCACAAGTATTCAAAGTATTTAATAAGCAATAGTTATAATTTTTAATATTACAAACGAACCCACCTGAACAAAACTTAACTTTCAGGCGTCAACACATTTTTCATGAAATTTCGGGATCCTGAAATATTATTTTTCAAACTATTGGTACTATTTAAAATATTAATTTTGCCATCATTGGAAATTTGCCTACTTTGTGTCTATGAATGGTAAAAAATATTAAATTTCTCATAATATAAAAAAATCCTGCCCTTTGTGCATACTACTTCCATTATTTTTTTATAGTAAAATATATACGCGTACATTTTCACACTCAAATTGGCCCCATGCCAAAAGCCACTTTATGATGTTCGTAATACTACTATCTGCTTACCAGACCTTTTCATGAGTACTCCCCCATGTTTTGGGAGCCACTTTACAATGTAGCCTACTGAATAATATGTATTGCATTTAAACTTTCATAACTTCTCATTTTATCCATTACTCACTCTTCTTATAAAGAATATTATTTAACACAATAACAAAACTTACACTAATTTATTCTCATTTGCCTATTTATTTGATGCTCTTTGCTTTCCATACAATTTAGATACCATAAATACTTGTTTGTATCGTCCTACTAATACAATTCGAGGAGCACACCCGACAGGGTCTGCCCTGGCAAACTGACGCATTGTCAACCAGGGAGAGAAAGACTTCCCCGTTGATAATATTAGGCTACTTTTCGGTACTTAGGAATCCCCTATTTATCTCGCTTCGAGTAATGCAGTACGTAAGCTCAGAATAGACCAAACCTATGATAAGCTTATTTATAATGGTTTTTAAACTTCACCATGTCTCATAATTGATGACTGGACTATTTGACTTCTCTAATGAACGAAAGAAGAGTTGGTGACAAAGAATTATTAAAGCTTATAAAGTCATTCTTGTCAGCACATGGCAAAATGAAATACAAATTTAAAATTGAATTTATTATAAAACTGATAGATAGGCTTAAAACACATGGAAAAAAAATCACATAATATTGAAACTAAATATAACTTTAATTTAGATTATAAACTGAAATAAAACTGTTTAATCTCACATAGTCATCCTTGGATGAGGTATGAAAGGAAATGTACTGACTTTTACATTGAAAAAAGGAGCGCACTCGAATTGCAGAATAAAGTACATCTGTCAGCCGGAGCCATTCAGAGTTGTTTGTGACTGATTTTGAAGTTTTTATAGTCTAACCTAACCTAAAAACTTGTGATATTAATATGTTTTATAAAAAATGTAATATCTATAATAATAAATAAATAAATAGATAAATAAATGGGAGGTCATTTTCCATTTTGAACACAGTCATTATGAATATAATTTTTACTCCGCAGTTCGTGTAAGCTTGAATGAGTGGTTCCGCAGTTTGTGTGCACCCGTGTTATTCTGCAATTCATGTATACTGGAAAAATAATTCCTGAAAAAGGGATACCTCATCCATGATTTTTAAATTATTATATGGGGCTAAAAATCTGAGGTCATAATAATAATTAGTTGTTTGTGCAATTTATTCACTTAAGAATAGATATGCATCAGTTAATAATCATCAGGATTAGATAAATTTACTAAACATTTTAAAATAGAACACCTAGGCCAATCTTAGTTCAAATAGGTATATTCCACACAACTCACATAAATTTGAATAATAATAATATTTTGGATTGAAATATGAAAGCTTTGTTTTAGAATCTTTAACAGAATAGTTTTTTAATTGTGTATATATAACGTATCTGTATATTTTGACAAAAAGTAGTAGCAATAACAAAGAGGCCCAGTGAAGTGAATCTGATAAAGTTATTTGATAAATATAACCTTTTTAATTGTTTATATATAAACTAATCAACCAACTAACAAGTCTATGAAAATTAAATTACAATACAATTTTAGATAAATTAATATATTTAGAGAAAAGTTATCAATTGCAACATAAACATTTTGATTAATTATTCATAAACTTAACCAAAAATAGTATGTTAATGGCTTACATATTTTTCTTATAGGATTAATGTGTATAGCCCCCCTCCCCCGAGTTAATGTCGGTACCGGTAATGTAAATCTTAAAACTTAGAAATTTACTAGGAAGTCTTACCTGGTATGTAAACTTAAAGTAGCCAAAGAATCTTCAGCCTCTTATACTCATCCATTCGACAAGAAACAATAAAATTGCTTTCAGTGCATATACGAGAAACCGATAAAGAGATGTATTACCTTCACAGCCAGGAACACAATATTTGTTGGCACCCAACATAAAATTAAATGTTCAATTTCTCACCTTTAAACACAGATTGTTAAAATAATATAACCCTACGTCTTCATTTCTTAGAGCATAAATTAGCAGTTTGAAATGTTGTTGTTTAAGAAAGCCAGCCAATTTGAATAAAGAAACTCCAATGATTTGTAAGGTACCCTTTTATTATTTTTTTAAAAGCAACACCAATAAGTATTTCTCCTTACATATATATTAAAATAGTGATAGTGCTGCTCTCTATCTCTAGTAATCATAAAATGAGTTAAAAATAAGTGCTGCTCTCTAGTAAACATGGAATGAGTTAAGGCGAGTTTCTTCTGCTGCCATCTACCAGACAAGTGGTACCGCAATTGAATGGATACAATTCAGGATTTTGTGGACATTATGAAAATGGATACAAATCAGACTTTTTATTTGCAATGCGTGTTTAAGAAAATGTCTGAATAGCTACCATTCAGAATAGATACAATTCAGGATTTTGTGGATATAATGCAAATAATTACAGTGGATACAAATCAGGATTCTTGTTAAAGTCGTTTATTTGAAAACTGCCTGAATGGCTACCATTCAGAATGGATACAATTCAGGATGTTGTGGGTATTATGATAATGGATACAAATCAGACTTTTTATTTGTGGTGCTTGTTTAAGAAATATCTGAATGGCTACCATTCAGAATGGATACAATTCAGCTCCCCCTTTCCTAGAATATATGTTTTAATTTGTTATTCTGTTTACTATAAGATATCAAATATTTAATTTTGTGTGTGTTTAGAGCAGATATTACACTTGTCTATTGGCTTTTATTTCAGGGCATACTTTTTTTAAGTTCAATCAATAATGTTTCTACTACAATGAGATTACCCACAACTCTCAGACCCACTTCGGTGGTGTAGTTAGCTTTTAACACGTTGCAATTACTTCTACTCTTATAAGAGGAACCTTTATTTCTATTCTGAGTAACATATATAATATTAATTTACTGTAAACAGATTTATTTATTTTAACTTAGTCAAACTTTCTTGCTAAATATTATAATCCTTGTGTAACGTTTTAGGGTGGTTAGTAAAATTTTCTTATTTGAAAGGTCACTGTAGTGGTTTAGAACACGGAATACCTGAATTTTATTTGGTTTGAATCCTGTCTGTGTGCACTGCTAGTCTATTTTTGCTTTGAGATGTGTACTGTGTTTCTACATTATCTCCAAGTACTGTACATGCCAGTGAATTGATCGCCTCTTTCATCCTGACTCACTCAGATTAAATGTCAAATAACCCTAGTGCTAGTACGTATCAATAAGAATAATTATGGTACTGCGTGTCTAATTTAACATTAACAGACTGTACAATTCCCTGCGCGTGAGTTCATTTTATTTCTCTTTTCTCTCCCGTCCGTTTTTAAAGCTCTCATCTCTTTCCAGAGCTATTTAGTTTTCTCTTTCCGTCGATATTTTTTCCCCTTGATAGTTTTGTTGTCCTATCTATATTGTTTTTTGTCTCTGCTTACGTTTTTTCCTTAATTGTGTGTTTTGGGATCTGGTAGCCTTTAAAATTCAGCGAAAGAAGTATCTTTTTTCAAAATTTATTTTCTCTCGTGTATCTCTGGTTAAAAGAGAGGTTACAATACTTGTATCTGAAAAATATAAACACTACACTTTATAGTCATTTTCTGAATTAAAAACTCAAAGATTTAGATAAATGACTATTATTTTTTAATACTCGCATAAAACACAATAATAAAAATGGCGTGTCAAATAAAATAAAAATGTGTTTATTGAAAATTAACAATTATTTGACAACTTTTTTCTTTCAAATAATTCTCACATATAAATTAGGCCTACAAACATATCAATCGAAGACCGATAAAATAATATCAATTTGAAGTTTTGAGGGATTAGTTAATATTTTAACTTCGCATTTTTTTTTATCATTTCAAACAGAAACACAACTAAAATTAAATATCTAGTTTTACATAAAGCTGGCCTTCATTCAACCTAATATTATTTTACTCTTAGAACCGCGACATACCACCCGTTCGAGATGTACGCGTCTCTATACTGATCAGGCTAAAGGGTTAGGGTTGAGGAAGATTAAATTTATAAAGTAAATACTTCCGCATAGATAAGGTGTAAAACCATTTAGGAAAAACCACCCCCAGTACACCCGACCAGGAAACAAACCACGATATTACCGTCACCGGATGCACAGTCTATTGCAGGAGTGATGCCTTGGGACTTGGACCATTCGTCCATCGAAACAGATCTTCCACCAACATAACAACCATTGCCTCCACATTGCTGATCCTCAATTACTTGAGTATGATACAGACAATCGTGTCATAAATACAATGGTAAATTCTTCATGTTAAACCAATTCTACCTGTTTATAAATGAGCGTTATGAAATCATAGTACCTCCATTAAAATATATAAATAAACATTTTCTATAAAATATTGGCTGGTTACACAGTTCCAGTGTATCCAATCTTTGGAATAGAATTCGATCATTTCCTAAAGGGTGTCATGAAAAGGAACGCAAATTAACGTCCAGATACCGTATTGTCTTTATAAAACAAGATTTTGGGTAGAAAAAAAGAAAATACTTGATCCTGTATACATGTTTAGTTTAATTTTCCATACATATTAATACGAACAGTTATTAAATATTTGTCATAATCACAATGGTATTTGAACGCCAATGATAAATTGATGAGGAAAATTCATGTTCAAATATCATGATGCTCATGACAGATATTCAAACACTTTTGAGATAAATATATGTGAAGCACTTCGGTGGTCACGTGGTCTAACGCGCTACTCTCATGTTGAAATAGACTGTTGAAGGTGGGGAGATCGGTGTTTGATCCCAGTCAGCTGCACTGAGGGTGGTTTTCCTAAATTGTTTTCCACCCTCCCTCGACGAAAATGCGGGTGCATTTTCTCTAAATTAAGCCTTCCTAATCCTTAATCAATTAGTGTGATTAGTACATAGGTGTAAAACTTAAACAAGTAGTAAGACGCGGTGCTAAGAAAAACTACTTGTGTCGAATTAAAATAAAAGTATCTACCGAAACAATACTTTATTTATTTTGAACATTTGTCATAAAAACATTGTAAAAATATTGACCTCACGTAACTCGCGTTCTCTTCTAACCTAAATGTGTTTCTATATTCGAGGTATTTAGCGTGCACATTCTTAACCTACTGATTATATCACCATATGACTCAATACAAACTAACTTAAATCTATAACAAACACAACACCCTCTTTCCGTCCGTTACTTCACCACTGCGAAAGGGGAAACCCACATTTCACCAATTATAAATATTTTTCAGTCATGTTGGGAATCGAACCCGGGACCCTTAGCTCAGAAGACATATGCTCTTAAGGTCCAGTTTCATAGTCAGATTTAGTACGCCTCAGGTGCGGCGATATACTAAATACAAGACAACACCTACCTAATCTCGAATAGAATGGGCCAGTTTCGCACTTTAGGCGTATTAATTCTATAAACCTGGCCTTGGCATCCCATACACGTACAGTTTCATCTTAAGGTTGAACTGACAGGCCAAACTGGGACAGTTTTACATGTCCCAGTTCCCCACCATCCGCGAACAGAATGGTATATCAGGTTATTATCTTCAGTCCGCCTTGCAATCTGGTTGAGTGTAGTTGTATTCAAGTTTTAAGGGGGGGGAATGTCAAATAGAGAAATTATATATAGTCAAAAGGAGCACAATAAATTAAAAATGGGATTTTACAAAATGTAAAAATAAATACACTATACACAAATTCATTTTCTTGAGGCTTAGTGCTACCCGCATAGGTGGCTTATGGTTTAAGACGCTACTATTGCAGTAGACTAGACTTCGAAGTTCGAATCTGAGTACTATGTATTGAGGTTTTTTTATAAAATGGTTTTCCTTCACATAAATTAAGGTACACTTTATATAAATATAACCTTCCTTATCCCTAAAACTATTAGCGTAATTAGTACATAAGCGTGTAACCAGAGCGGGTAGTAAGACGTGGTTGATTAAAAGTAACACTTAAAAACAAACCGCCATTAAAGATATTTTATTATTACTTCAAGTTTTATTGAAATGATATGCACATGACTTACTTTTTTTTTCTGAAAAAGGGCGACAGTAATATAATCTCTCCCTAAACTAATTAAATCTAACTAGACCCTACAGAAAGTAATTACACTTTACATACATTTTCAAATCAACGCTATAACAGAAGTTATGAAATTATTATTATTTACGATAGTGACGTCTTTGATGTTTATTTTAACCATTTAACTATTGCTAATTTAGCTGTTTAGAAATGCATTACTCCTCTAGAGCATTAGAAACACTTTTATCCATATTTGTATGGTATTAGCATTTCAAATAAATGATGAATGAAAAATAGAAAATCTCTCAGAACCTTATTCGGGCGTCTTGATTCCTACATCTCTACCCAAGGCTGCGTAGAGCGCACCACCATTCGCTTTCATCACAGCCATACCTAGGCTCGTAGCCTTGCAGGTCGCTACACACGTACAGGTATACCTGTGAGGTTTGCCTGTCCAGGCGCGCCTGTCCGCTACAACTGAACGTGGGGACGACATAACTGTACAGTTGTTTCGGCCTGCACAGGCGACCGGAGCAAATAGTTAATTTCATTCAATATACCTGCGTCGGAGCAAACCGCGCAGGCGTACCGAAGTGCGCAGGGGGCCCAGTTCAGTTTTTGTTGTGGCCACCACCACATTGTTTACTAATTAGATAAGTTACATTCTTTCTTTATAAAATTATGGTTCTACACAATCTTTAGGTGCAAATTCCAATTAGTTTAACAAGTTCACATGTGAATAACGTTCTCTTTTGTTCAACCAATCTTTACACCATATCTCCTGTTAAACTTAACGTTTTTGACACTGTTTTGTCGCTACCAACAAGCCAACTATCGCCAAAGCATCATCTGTTAACACCATTGCTAGCCGACAGTGAAATAACAACTTGAACGAGAAAAAAAAAAGACCTGAAGAAGAAAAACTGTGTCGTGTGGATGGACTAACACATCCGGTATAACTGTACAAGTATACCTGTACGTGTGTAGAGAGGCCTCTGGGATGTCCCTAGTCCAGGGGTCAGCAATGGTTTGGGGGCCTCGCTACACTTTTACATTAATATCAAAGGTCCCAAGATCACCCTTCATTTCTCCACTCTACTTTTAATTTTTTTTTAATCATTCTAAACATCTCGTATTTATTCCTTAAATTCAATATTTTTTCCAATACTTATGTTCCTGCTTTGGCAGAAAATATATAAAATAAATAAAATGTACACTCCGGTTATCCTGAAAGGTAGAAGTCTTACCTTGACTGATTACACTGTGACCCTATCTTATAAGCTGTACCATAGTGGAATAATGCAGGTTAAGCTTGCCTTTTCATAACGGTAAAGTTTTCTTACGCAATAGAATGAAAAATTCTGCGTGATCGACCGATAGAACAGTATCGATCTTTTGCTGACCCCTGCCCTAGTCTATATCAATGCCTTACACATGTCAGTTTGGCCTTTCATACTTCAACTGATAAGGCCGATAGGAAGGCCAAACTATATATGTATTGGAGGGTGGGAATGGCAAAAATCACGATTGAAATAAATAAATAATTAGTTAGTTCTAGTGGTTACCAGGTACGCTGTTAATCTTTTTTAGGATGGGATCAAGCGTCATCTTCCAACAAAAAAGTTTTAGGTTAACCATAGTCTTACCCTGATAAAACAATATCAAACCTGTAGTTTTAAAATTAGGAAATTCACATTTTTGGGTCTGTAGAAATGCAGGTGTTATGATCAACACCAAGGTCAGTTGATATTTGGATCTTTTTTCTCGGAGATCAGACTAACCTTGAAATAAAAAAAAGTATACCTACGTTCTAGCTTTGTGCATTGTTAAGTATGGGGGGGCGTAGGGGGGGAGGGGATAATAGAAATAATTTGTCATGGTAAATTCAGGAAAGGCATGGATATTTAGACGGTCTATCAATGGATAAACGAGATTAAAAAATGTTTTTTAAATAATTAAAATAAAATCATTTATTGAACCACTTCCTCCCGTTCGATCCCGTTTACCCTCATTCCCTGATCAAAGCTTTCATTCTAACGATGCCATTGGTGGTCGCAAAAACCAAAATTGTTTTTCTCCCCCAAAAAAGTAAATCGGATGGGAAGCAGTCGACATGTTCAAAACTTGAGAAAGGAAATCAAATAAAACTCGTAGAGGTCACGTCCCCTACCCTCTCTGCCCCATTGTTACCCAACAAACTCCCCCATGCTTATTTCCTAACCATACCACGTTGTTAACTATCGAAAACTCATACGTGATATTTGTTTAAATCGTGTCGTGATGAACAAACATTAGTTATATAAAATAAAAATGTATTTTTTTTCATAAAACTAAATTTAGAATGTAAAATAGATTTTTAAATCAATAGTTGTGTGCTCGTTTAAAAATAAGATTATTTATATTCTTGCTTAACAAGATTTAAAATATTCAGTATGTGATTATAGAAAGAATTTTTATTTTATTTTTCAACAATGATATTATTTTACTGTCTAAGTTGACTAGTATGCGTATAACCTGTAAAGTTAGTAAGCCGCGTCGCTATAAATATATATATATATATATATATATATATATATATATATATATA
>CABFVX010002053.1:13821-42286 GCA_902151425.1 Timema shepardi | reverse complement strand
AAGCCGCGTCGCTATATATATATATATATATATATATATATATATATATATATATATATAACTAGTGCTATTTTCTTAGGTAATGTCCCTTACCTCTCATAAGCGTGATGGCGGCAAATCACATGATTTGACGTATGAATATGTTAAAATGGTTTTAGTAAGCCTACTTTTCTTTAACCATAAAAAAAATCTTCATATCAAAGTCAATCTGTGTACAATGCATGATAGCATTTTACACTAGTTATGCCTTAATGGAAGCGTTATGTATATTTATACTTGAAATAAGTATATATGGAGGATGAATTTTAATAAATCTCACCATTATCTCTTTTAAAACAACCACTTTGTGAAGGGGGGGGGGGGAACTTCAAATTTATATAGCATGGGCTCGAGCCCCAAACTTTTAAGTCAAAGTTCAGCACACTAGCACACATCCAACTTGCTGGTTTGAATGCCAATATTATAGTCAAAAGTGCGTCAGCCATTGATCCTGGGAAAGTAGAGAATGTATCTCTATACTGATTTATGAACACATGGTGACGCAGGTGAATTTTAATTATGGGTACCAGCATTCCCCTTAATACATCTTGATAAAACTATATAAAGTCAAAACATAGGATACCCTACACCCCCCACCCTACCCCACCCCCCTCGTTGCACGTGACCTTGATACAAACCTACTTTCAGCTCATATTTGAGCATACAGACTTAGCAAGCTCTATGAGCCAACCTTGCCAGTCTCTTCCAGTAGTACAAGTTATTATCTTATGTCAACCGAGATAATAATTCTGGATTCGATCGCCTACTCGCTGAAAAGTGTATTGTTGGTACAACTAAGCCTTCCTGTGCCACTGTTATCAATTCAAGTCAGGGTATAGTATTTTCTCTCTCTAAATAACTATATATATAGATTAGTCGGTAAGTCATTTTCTTTAATGGTTGGTTTATAAAGAGCACACTAAAAGCCCCTGGTAAAATAAACTAATTCTTAATGTAAACAACCCCATCATTGGTGGAAATTATAATTGGTAGTGGATGACAACCGTTTACAAGAACGTATTTATATATTTTTTTAAATTTACTCTGGACGAGAATCGAATGTATTTCAATGAACTCGTGTCCTGCCATCAAAGGGCGTAGAAAAGGAAGGGTGGGGTTGGGGGCGTCCAGCCCTCTTAGAGAATTTGATTAATCCCCCTAAGGGAGGAGGGGGCATATATACGTATAGTAGACTTTTCTATCGGACCCTCCTAGAAAAATTAGCTTTCTACAATACCCCTCATGTCCAATTAAAACTTGTACTTGTAATAGTATAAATTCCAACATTGAATCACTGGCGTCCCATGTTTGTTTGCCGTTTCGAGAATCTACTTTTAAAATATATTTAAATAAACAAAACAAGCTCATGCGTGGGGTGCCAATATTGATATTTGACTCTGATTGGGGTTTTATTTTACTATTTAACTAATAAAATAAAGTAAATAATACTATAGCAATAATAATTATTATTATTATTTCAATTTCCTTTATTAAAATAATTCCCTTCTAATAATAATAGTTATAATATAGCGGCCTACTGAGAAACAGTGCTCTTTTAAAATACGTCATTGCAGATTATATTTTATAGTCAAGTTTATTTTTTACTTTTTCATGTTGCAGTCCCTGATGACAAAAATTATTATTTTCTATCATTGAATTATTTGGTTAATTAAAGTTTATAAACTAACGTACTTAATTAAAGTTTGTGGTATAAAGCACAAAATATAATCCTTAGTTAATTGTAGTAGTAGAACTAATCATTAGGGTTCACAATATTTAATTATGTCTAGTTAGATTTTAATATATTGAGAAATTTCAAAGAAAGGATGGTTCTTAACACGTAATAAGTTTAATAGATATTATTATGTGTAAAAACAACGTTTAATTTCTGGGAGTTAATGGGTAAACAACTTACTTAAAACTAATACACAACCATGAATTATGGTGTTTAAAACAATGATATTACTGTTTTTTGAAACTCATTCAGAATTTTAAAATAATGATTTATTCTATTTAAAAAAATCGGGCAGTTATTCTAAATCTAAACTCTTATAATTAAATACTTTAACTTTTGTTTTACACACAAGAATATTGAAAAATAATTAGTTTATTAAATTGATGCTTTTACTACAACGGAATACAGAGCTAAACCTTTTCTTTATTCACATTTTATTTTTTGTTTTTATTCCTCGTTTCACTACCCGCCAGACTAACTCTAGGCCTATTTAACTACACTAATTTTATATATATGAGGAAGGTATAATTCAGAGTAAATGTGCCCACATTTGCGTGACAGAAAAAATAATAATTTGAGGGACATCTACGAAAAGCCACCACTTTTAGTGTTACATCCAGTCAAGATTCAAACTCTGACCTTTCCTTCATCAACAAACTTTTTGAGCCTGACGTTTATTCTGCATATCCATCGATGAGGGTTAATTTGGTTTGTTAAATTACTTGTAATATATAGCTTAGTTCTAGATTATATTTAGATTATATGCTTTAACTTTAGTTTAGTTTAACTAATCGAAAAATTATTTGAAGGTTACAGGGGAAATATGAGGAAAGTCTATTTATAACTCAAATTGAGTTTGTGCTACCATATGTTAGACCAACGCCCAATTGGTGGTCCACGGGTCCCAAAGGCTCGCGTAGCCCAACCAAGGGGTCAGTGGCACCATTCCCGTAACACAATCTAGAATTTTATTTCATACTTTCACATAGATTTATTAAAAAATACAACAATAAAAAACTTATCTTTACGTTTTCCTCAAGCGTTTTTTTTTTCCTTATTTATTTTTCTCATTTTGCTTTCCGTTCAACACAAACACTTACGGGCCAGCGTAGACTGGTTCAGGCGGCTAGGATCTTCCTACCCCGCTATTCCCTACGACCCCGGGAGGCGGTTAATTAGCAATGCAAGGTCCACAGCTTAGTAAAATCAAATACACCATATCCCGTCGCCCGTTTGCTCCAACGGTAACATCATGCGCGAAAGCAGTACTGCGCATCTAGGTAAGTTTTCTCTCCTTCAGCTAAATATGTCTTTGCCACACCTGCACCTTATTGATTGACTGATTGACAGCAGCTAAAGATGATATTTCCATTACATTGGCTGGTGTTGTACAAGTTTCCCATGTATAGCTGCCCGACAGGCAGTGCTTTGAGATTGATGGAAATCGTCTGAAGATTCAAAAACTTGTCCGATCCAAGCATATAAGAAGGGTGGTTTTAAACGATGGAGGTAGTCCAACCAGTAACAAATGAAAATGTAGTTACAGACAGAATTTTTGAAAAGATTAAGAAGTGATACAAAAGAGGAAACAAAAAACTCTCATATTGATGCAGTTGTCAAGATGATTAATTTTATATAATCTTGAGCTTTAAATTCTAAGATCTTCTCAAACCGTTTGAAGGAATGGGAAGTCGACATTTGGAGCTACTTTTTCATACAGAAGTGTGTTGGTTCTCAAGGGGGAAAATATTAAAGCCATTCTTTGAGTTAAGTAATGGAATACGACTTTTTCTGACGGATTAAAATTTTCCGTGTGATCAGTTGAACAATTTTGGGTGAATGTGTTTGGTATCCTACTTAGCAGACGTTTTCGCATATTTGAACACTCTAAAAAAGCCTGCACGGTAGTGGTGTGAAAATGTTTTATGTTGAAGCTAAGATTGAGGCAGTGATTAAAAACTATGGTTATGGGTAAACCCAGTAGAAGGTGGTAACCTCACAAACATTCCAACGCTGGATACATTTCTGGATTCTACTTATGAAGATTTGCTACCAGAAGTAGAATGTAACATCACTGAGCACCCGCGTGATTTAGCGACTAGCTTCAAAGAATACTTTCCTGCATCAAATCCTGAAAACTCGTAAATAAAGACTCCTTTTGAATGTGATGATATACATCTCAGAGATTTATCTACGGGCGAGCAAGATGTACTTGTTGATGTGACTTGTGATAATTCATTGAAATCATTTTCCAGAGAATGTAGACTGGACCAATTCTGTGTGAAGGGTTTTCCTGGTTATAAGAATTTAGGTGAAAAATCTTTGAAACATCTAGTTCCCTTTAGTTTCATATATTTTTGTGAACAAACATTTTCGACATTTTGTTATGTGAAGAACAAGCATATAAATTGGCTTGATGTTGATCCACATTTAAGATTAAATTAGGAAATATTGAACCAGATGTGGAAGGGTTGATCTAAACAAAAAGTGGTATAATTTTTCCCATATAATTTAGGTGTAGTAGCTATTAGACATTTGTTCACTTGTAATAGGGTTATTAATTTTAGATTTTTTTTTTCTTAGTTAAATCATTGTCAGTTTTGAGTTATTATACAACAAAATTTATGAACTTGTTTTTAGTATACAGTACATACCTAAAATCCTATGCTTAATAGGGGCTAACCCACGTTTTCTCCAAAAAATACCTTCGTACGTGTAAAACTAACTACGATACAGATATCAAAATTTTTAAAAGTAGGGAGTTCATGGCTTGGCTTTTGAAAAACTAGGGGTACACAGTACTTAGCTAATTGGAAACCCCTGTGTTGGACAGTAATGAGACCTTTCTAGTGCGCTTTAGACTATGGATAAAAGGGGTTCCTGTCATACTTGAGTTAATTAAAATTATTTGCTGTGGTCCTTGGGGGGTTTGAGATTTTTAAATAAGGTGTCCCGGAAAATGCATTTAGTGTGATTTTCTCCCTTTTCCCTTCCATCCTTCATTTTTTAATTTTGTATAGTGTCATAATTTCACAGTTATATGGTCTCACATACGTTCTCGTTCCCTATTAGTAAACACTTTACTAAAAAGAAATAAGATAATTATTTATATAAATTTTTTATAATCAAAAAACGGATAAACGATATATTCTGAAAGAGTAGGTTGCGTACAGTACGTGCGAGGTGAATATAGCGCTAAAATTTAAAAATCGGGTAAATGGCTCCCGTTCAAAAGTCACTTTGACACGGTTCTTCAAGTTCTCCAAGTTCAACGGAGCTTCCTCTAACATCTTTTCCTCCCTCCAACAGCTCTTCAAAATAAAGAAAAAGTTCACCCACTTGTGCCACGCCACAAACTACGAACTTAACTTTTGACTTTACTAGCAAGAATACAAGGTATTTTAAACTAACGAAAAATATTTTGGAGAAAGTTTATTTCTTAGGCTTTATAGAAGCACAAAATGTATTCTTATAAAAAAACTCAGCTCTAAAGATAAAAAAGGTTTTTTTCCGCTTGGTGATTAAATATACAAGTTTTAATTATTTTTAAAAATAATAAATTTCCAACCGATATCAATATTTCAAGCAGATGACAAACTTATGGACGCCGTCAACAATTTATGAGTTTTATTTTTGCGTTAGATTGTAAAATATTCATATACAAATTTATTTAGAATTGTTTTTTATTTATTTATTTAAACCCATTCGGGTTATACTCTTAAGTATTAATTACGCTAATGGATTAATAATTAGAAAGGTTGAATTTAGAGGAAATGATCCCACATTTGCGTGGAGGGAGAGGGGAAAACCATTTAGAAAAAACCACCCCCAGTTCACCCGACTGATATTCTAACCTTAATCGTCCCGTCCTCAGCAGTCTAGCTCAATACGAAACTAGCGCATTAGCCAACTATGCCACCGAGGAGGGTATTTAGAATTGTTGTATCCATCCTAGTTTGTTTCTAAAATGAGTCTTTTTTAATTCGAATAATATATATTTTTTTAGTAATTTGTGAACAGATAATCCAAATTATTCTTAAAATTCAGGGATATTGGATATTCACTTTCTGAACCGACTTAAGACACTAAATTAGTTCTTGAACAAACACCTTACCCAGTCTCCTTGACATTAATTTATTGCATAGAAAAGCTCAAACATCACCATTGATACATTATTCTGCATCAACAGGAATAGAACTCGGGACCGTTCATTCAGTTGGTACACACACTAACCAACAATATAAGTCTTGACCAAGGTTGAAATAAGCAACAGTTTTTCATCGACTTTAATTATTATTTGAGATGAAAAGGGTTTGTGAAAATTAATTATTTAAATAATATAACATATTTTAAAATAATTATATTCTGGCTAAAATATTATGAGTACCCATCTTTTCCTTGTAAGATGAGCAAGCTAAACTTGCGTTGTTCCACTATGGTGCATTTTATATGTTAAAGTCATAGTTTAATCCAGTGGCTCCCAAACTTTTTTGAGTCACCGCCTCCTTGGTTCCAAAAACTCATGCTCATTGCCCCCTATAATTTACTCTAAAAAATCAATATTCATAATAGTGGTTTTCAATAACCCACAATGAATAAAATAGCAATAAAATTCAAGGGTGAAACAATTATTAATTAAATATTTATTCAAAATTAAGATATATTGTTTAAGTTTATTTAATTAAACATGATTGATGAGCTCGATACAGTAATAATCTTTTCAAATTTATTAAATACTACATATTATTATATACCACATTTAGTAACTAAGTAGAGTACATCACTATTCTGTAAATTCTTAATGTGATGGACGAGCTTGATGAAATGATACTAGTTTCCCAATGTCTGTCTTAATGTCACTTAACATGAGTCTTAAATCACCACTCATAGTAACCTGGAGTCTATTTCTTTGCTTGGATAGAAGTAGGTTGACCACACTAAAACCACGTTCCACCAAATACTATGTTGGAAATGCAATCAGGAGCCTCTTAACCACTCACCATAATGCAGAATAGCGATAAGGAATTTCCTTCTGTAACCTAAACTCCTGGTAATATTTCTAAAATTTTGGCTTCAGCTCAATGTCATTCTGTAGCTCAATTAGTTCTTCCTCCAATGTTCCAACTTCTTCAATACCTGAAAATGGAATACCCAGTCTGAAAGTTTCATCATAACAATATCTTTGAATTGATCAAACATATCTTCATGCAGCTTATTCAAATGGTCACAAAAAACTTGCAAATCGTCATAATGTATCCCGACTTTCTTTTCTAGCTCAGATAAGCTCGGAAATTGATATAGCTCGCGACGGCCTTTATTGCGCTCCAGTATAGTTAATTTTGCAATAAATGTAGATACGACAGATTTGGCTTTAATATGATTGGTGCTCCCGGAATATTCGATCATTGAAAGCATGTGATTTAATCTTATTCACTGCAGTAATAACAGTGTGTGATGAATTGTGTAGGTGTACACTGAGATTTTTTGCAGCCAGACGTTGGCGATGAATGACACAGTGAATGGTAAAGATATTTGGCACAGATTTTTTTAAGTAAGCGATACATCCACGGTAGTGACCAGTCATTGATGGTGCTCCATTAGTTGCACAAGCAAGTATGTTAGTAAGTGGAATTTCCTTTTCTTTGAAAAGCTCCTCAACAATATGAAATTTTGACTCTCCTTTAGTATCGGTTTTTAGTTGCCTTGCAAATAACAGCTCTTGAGCCAAACTTTCGTCTTTTAAAAAACGCACATAAGCGAGAAGTAAAGATTCATTGCCTGGAAAAGTTGACTCATCCAGCTGTAATGCAATTTCTGTTGTCCTTAGTGTGTTGAACAGTAGATCTTGCACATTCTCAGCCATTTCATCTATGCGTCTTTGCACTGAATTGTTGCTGAGAGAAATCATCCTAATTATATCATGTAGTGACTTGGGCAAAACAGTAGGCCTATTCATAACATCACTAACCGCTGGAAGGATGAGTTCTTCTCCAATTGTATGGAGCTTTCCAGACTTAGCAAACAACAATGAAATGTTGTATGATGTACACAAATCATCAGTTTGTTGTTGTGAACTATTGCGAATCATGTTTAACAATTTTGACCGCTTTTGAAACTTTTTTACGATGTGATAGAAAAAAAATTAAGTTCTTATCTGCCTTGTCAGGATGTACCTTCTTTAAATGTTCAATGAGTCTGGAAGGCTTCATGACCTCGTTAGAAAATACCTTTTCATATAACAGGTACATTGGCATCTGCTGGTCTGTTGAAGCAGATATAAATCCATACTTAAGATATTCCAAACTATATTGTCTACATTTCTTTTTTGATTTTTCTGCTTCTGCCATTTCTAATCTAAAAAAAAGAGAGAGAGAAGACTTTAGGTTTATTAAAAAAAAGTGCTTTTCTGTTGCTTCCTTCAGAAATGTACAGCCATAACATTAAATTTTCTTTCAATAATATATGCATGAATAATTATTAACGCGGAAAAAATATTAATTCAGAGTTACATTTATTTTCATTTTTTATATACATTTTTAAAATGATTTTGCTACACAAGTATTTATGTACACATTTTGTAAGTGAATATTAAATAAAAATTTGAGCTCAAGTTTAGGCATTGGTACCGAATTTAATTTTAATTCTTTTGTATCCCTTATAACATCCATTTAAATTTTAAACTTTTAATATTGAGTAGGCTGCAACAAAAATAACACGTTTTTAGCTTTTAATCTCGATTCATAATCAACGTGTTGAATAATTGAAAACATATGAAAATAATTATCACGCTCAATACTACTTCATTCACGGTAGGAGTTTACCTCTGAAAGGTCTTTTTTCCTACCAATATCCTACTATATAATAGATTTCTGGTAGGGAAAAAGGCCTTTCAGAGGTAAACTCCTACCTTGAACGAACTTTAATTTGTTCAGGACTTAGTATTAAGATCTTGAGGAGACAACAAAGAAATAAGAACACAGCACGACACTTTCTCAAAATGAGATATAATGGTTTTAATAGCTCTGGTGACGTGGCCTCAAGAAGGGAGGGAGAACGTGTGACGTAGTCTCGGGGAGAGGGTGAAAACGCATGACGTAGCCTAGAGAATGGAGGGTTTACGAGGAACATGACCTTGAAGCAAGGAAGGTATTTTGCTGGTCAAATATAAAAAAACACCCGGAAAATACCAGTTGAGTGCCACTCTACCACCCTTTTTATTCTTAGCACTCCCTTGCAACTTAGCGCCCCCCTGGCAGTACCATCCACTTTGGGAACCACTTAATCCACCAAGTTCAGACTATTACCAGCGTATTAACTCGAATGGGTAGTAAGATACGGTGCTAAAAAAAATACTACTACCTTTCACTGTAAACTGAGTGTACATCTATGTTAAGTAATTTACGTTTGAAAATTAGAATAAATAATGTTTTCTACTTTATGTCTAACGCTTAAGTATATAGTCTTTAGAGTGTGCTACCTCACTTCTAGTGAGCTCCGAATCACTAGTACATCTCTTACTCTTGCACAACCCGCTTCTGTGTCTGTCTGGTCTGAGCTGATACTCTGGAAATACACTAGACTGCTGATGACGGGGCGATTGTGCTTCACTATCACTCAAGTCTGCTGGGGGTGGTTTTCCCTAAATGGTTTATCACCTCTCTCTCGCCGCAAATACGGGTTAACCTTCTCTAAATTCAACCGTTTTCATTCTTAGCCCATTGGCGTGATTAGTACATAAGTGAATGCCCAAATGGGTAATAAGACGCGGTGCTAAAAAAGAATTTACAAACATGGTATTGATCGAGATCATAAATAATAATTATTGTACCAGACAATCTAATGGTTACTAGAACTTATTTTGGTTACGTACCAGAGTCATTCTTTAGGGCCAGTTTCATAGTCAAATTTAGTACGCCTCAAGTGCGGCGCTATACTAAGTTCATGACGACACCTACCTAAACCAGAATGGAATGGGACATTCTCGCATAGAAAACTAGCCCATTCCATTCTGGTTTAGGTAGGTGTCGTCATGAACTTAGTGTAGCGCCGCACTTGAGGCGTACTAAATTTGACTATGAAACTGGCCCATAATCTTATTTGTACTCCAATAATGTGGAGATGCTTTAACATAATAGGAAGAGCTTGAAGTGGCCATGTTCAGCCTTAATGAAAGCCTGCAGTCATCGTGTCGTTGATTGCCACACTATTTTTTTTAACGTATCATAGGTTTAAAATAGCCCATAGAACATACCTAGTCAACAGGTCGAGAGATATTGAGTATGGTATACAAACATTTTAGTGAAATAACTTGGCTGTAACTCTGTAAAGAAAAATGGTCAAATGGTACACACGTTTGTATTAACTATTTTCCTTGATTTTGTTTCTTCTGGTCACAACTAAAGTGGCTCCCACATATTATGGAATACGCTTCGTGTGTACGCGCGCGCGCGCGTGTGTGTATGTGTGTATGTGTGTGTGTGTGTGTGTGTGTGTGTGTGTGTGTGATATGTTGGACGTAAAGACTGAAAACGGTCAATGAACGGATTTATTGCTCAATCCCAGGCTTGGGCATTTTAAAATGACAAAATCCCGAAGTTATATTCAATTTTGGGTTTTAGCCATCTTCTAACAGCCAAACCTAGGATTGTGCAATTGCTAAACGAACAAAGTTGACATATCAATCGTTAGGCTAGGTTAGGTTCGGTTTGGTTTGGCTTAAAAAAAATCTGGTAAGGTGGTCTTGATAATTTAAAATAAATGTTTATCTCTTTACGGTTCTGTTTGCATATCAATGAGATCCACTTGTCCTCTTGAATTTATGTGGTTGCTTATAATTATGAGTGCGCCATCTGCTCATTCTGGTCGAAAAACGAAATAAAATATTACTTAAAAATGGTATTTCAAGCTTTGGTCGTTTAGAAACTGCACAATACTAGGTTTATCTGTTTGTAGACGGCCAAAACCTGAAATCGAATAGAACTTTGGGCTAAGGTCATTTTAAAACGTCCAATCCTAGGATTGAACAAACAATCCGTCCTTTGGCCGTTTTCGGGCGTTTAGGCCAAAATATATGTTTAGCATTTATATTTATTTAGCACCGCGTCTTACTACCCGTTCGGGTTATACGCTTTAAGTACTAATTACTTTAATGGATTAGGAATTGGGAAGGTTGAATTAGAGGAAGTGAACCCACATTTGCGTGGAGGGAGAGTGGAAAACCATTTAGGAAACCCCCCCCAGTTCACCCGACCGAGATTCGAACCTCGATCTCCCCATCCTCAGCAGTCGAGCTCAACACGACAAGCGCGTTATCCAACTACGTCACCAAGGTGGGTTCTAGCCTTTATACATAAATATATTATGTAATGGGTATGGATGAAGGAGATGTAATTGAGAACGAATGTACAATCATATGCTTGGAGGGAGAGCTAGAAACCATTTTGAAAACACCCTCATTACACCCGGCACCAGGATTAGAGCCTCGACCTCCACGTCACCAGCAAACCATACTCAATGAGCCTGGAACTTAGACCGCGCGCCCGCCTGAGCACGTATTTAGTAATAAGAATTTAGATTATTTCTATATCTCAAGGTTAAATTTAAACAAAGCTACATTATCTAGATTTGTTTTGATAATATTAATTTTTTTTTGTTCAAAAAATAATTTGGTTATAGTTTTAAGATTCTAATTAAATAAAAATAAATTGAATTGTGTTGATTAACAAACATCAAATCTTCAAGATAAATGTTGCTTTTTAGTCCGACGAGATGATATAAGAGCGTTCTATAATTATGAGCAGTAAATAAAATATTAAAGTATGTTTCCTCTATCGTGCTACTATCTAGAACTGTTCAAACCAACTAGCAGTCTGTAAATCTCCTGTCTACATCTATCAACAAACATCCAACCACCAGAATGCAGTAATTAGAGTGTATTGATTCTATTTGGTGATATGCGACAAACGATCAAGCGAGATAATTTCACGCTTTAATTACTGTATTTGTTCACCAGTTTATGTCAGTTGAAATACATGGAACTGATCTTGACAAAAGAGGTTAGCAAATTAAATTTTTTGGGCAGACTCATGTGGGGTACACATCCCCAATATGAACACACATTTAAGGGCGGGATGTAGTTTACACATGTTAAGATCGGTATTTTTGCAGTTTTTATAGCAAAACATTTTTGCCAAAATTAAATAATTCTTCAGTAGAAACATACATTTGGATTTTATTCACATGATGACCTCAACCGTTCTTGAATATCTTTCCTAAGCATAGCGGCATCAGAAGAAAACCTTTTCAAACTAAGGAAAAAAAGTTGTAATTAAATTCTATGACACCTTTGACTAATATTCAAGAACTGTTGATATCACCATATGAAGAAAATTAAACTCTTTGTTTTTACTGGAGCAATATTTTATTTATTGAGGTCAAAAAAGTTTTGATATAAAAATTGCAAAAAAAAGGGGGCCTTTTTTTGCGTTCCCAGTGCCGGATTTGGGGCCTTGTGTAACACCGCCCTTACTCTTCCACGAAGAATAAGGCTGGTGTACAACAACAACAAATTAAAATAATAAATGTAGTAATTTTGCAGAGGGCTGTGAGAAATACAAAAGAAAAGTAAACAAGGTCAGTTTACTTATTTTCTCCTTGAACTCATACTCAAAATATTTGTATGTCTTTAACATCAAAAAGGATGACCAGAGCAGGAAAACTGGATTAAAAAGAAATATGTCAAGGATAACAATATGTAGTTTTATTTATATTGAGTATATAAAAAAGAAGGTGATTTAGTTGTACAATTGGAATAGTTTACTATTTGTGAAGCTATTATTTTACGACATAACGTAGAAAACAAAAGAACAATGGACTCTATAGGCCCGCAAGGCCAATGAGTTAGATGACGGAAAATATTACCATACAAAACCTGGCTATACAAAACAAACTTACTCTTTCCGAGTGCTAACACCAAACTTTTGCCATATGGGCCAAAAGGTAAAAAAGGATCGATAATACAATTACTTGTTACTTTATGTTGACAACAAGAAAAACTTCCATTTGCCTGATGGGTATTTTAGATAAACATTCGTCTGTTAAATGCGACTCCAGGTAAGATTAAAATATTCCAAGACTAGAATCGGTCACGACCTCCACAATGACGTTAAAAAAATTAAGTCCAAAATATAAGATATATTTACAACAAAAGTTCAAACTTCAATATTTTCACTAAGCCATAATGATCTGAAAAATTTACAATTTAAGTAAGACAAAAAGATTTTAAGTTCCGTATTCTTGGAATATTTACTAAGTCTTAAAAGATTAGACATATTTACAATATAAACATTACGCACAGATTCTAAACTTGATATTTACAGAATATTTCCTAAGTCCTAAATGATTTGACATATTTATACATTAAATATTACGCAAAGATTTTAAACTTGATATTTTCAGAATATTTCCTAAGACCTAAATGATTTGACATATTTATACATTAAATATTACGCAAAGATTTTAAACTTGATATTTTCAGAATATTTCCTAAGACCTAAATGATTTGACATATTTATACATTAAATATTACGCAAAGATTTTAAACTTGATATTTTCAGAATATTTCCTAAGACCTAAATGATTTGACATATTTATACATTAAATATTACGCAAAGATTTTAAACTTGATATTTTCAGAATATTTCCTAAGACCTAAATGATTTGACATATTTATACATTAAATATTACGCAAAGATTTTAAACTTGATATTTTCAGAATATTTCCTAAGACCTAAATGATTTGACATATTTATACATTAAATATTACGCAAAGATTTTAAACTTGATATTTTCAGAATATTTCCTAAGACCTAAATGATTTGACATATTTATACATTAAATATTACGCAAAGATTTTAAACTTGATATTTTCAGAATATTTCCTAAGACCTAAATGATTTGACATATTTATACATTAAATATTACGCAAAGATTTTAAACTTGATATTTTCAGAATATTTCCTAAGACCTAAATGATTTGACATATTTATACATTAAATATTACGCAAAGATTTTAAACTTGATATTTTCAGAATATTTCCTAAGACCTAAATGATTTGACATATTTATACATTAAATATTACGCAAAGATTTTAAACTTGATATTTTCAGAATATTTCCTAAGACCTAAATGATTTGACATATTTATACATTAAATATTACGCAAAGATTTTAAACTTGATATTTTCAGAATATTTCCTAAGACCTAAATGATTTGACATATTTATACATTAAATATTACGCAAAGATTTTAAACTTGATATTTTCAGAATATTTCCTAAGACTTAAATGATTTGACATATTTATACAATAAATATTACGCAAAGATTTTAAACTTGATATTTTCAGAATATTTCCTAAGACCTAAATGATTAGACATATTTATACATTAAATATTACGCAAAGATTTTAAACTCGAAATTTTCAGAATATTTCCTAAGACTTAAATGATCTGCCATCTTTATACGCCGGATACGACGCCACTAGAGTTTTCAAATTACAATTGCCGAAAAAGGGGTTTCCGTACCTTGAGACCCAAGGTGTGAACTAGGGGACGGCCCTGCCGAGAAGTACCCTCCATGACTGACAACACGAGTATTTATACAATTATATCAACTCAGAGAGGGGAATAAGGGGTGAATACAAGACATAGGTAAACAAGACACAGTGACGGGAGGGAGGGGTTAAAAAGTTACATGCGTGGAGCAAAATGAACATTCTCGATGAATTACACTCGTATTGCGCAGGCGCGCCACCCACCCTACCACACCCCGCCATGAGGGATAGACCATTTTACTGGCTCAATGTTTATTCCTCGTTCAGACGAACAATATTTTTGTGGAGGCATGGCGTTTTTATTGTTGCGTGTGGGAAACAGTCATTTGGCGCAGCACAGTGGGGGACTTTTGGTAAGTTTTCTTGAGAATAAGGTATTATTCTTTATTTTTGGAGCATATATTTCCAATAAATGCTACAAATGTGGCTATTGAAGAATTAGGTGCCCTATTTACATATGTAACGTAAGATGCCCGAGGCTTTATAGAACATGCAGTTAAAGTATAAATAAAAATGAGCATTAGAATATAATTTTTTTTGGAAATTTTAAATTTTAAATACTACCACAATACAGACTTTAAATCAATATTATATTTACAATCAAACAAAACTTTTCAAAAGTAAACATAGGTTACCAGTAGAAATGTCAATTTAGAATGTATTTTTCCTTTCCTTAATATTTGCGAATGTTTGCATGATATCGTCAAATGGCAACATTCTTGTAATATGATGTTCTAATGACATGATAGCAATACCGTTAAGTCTTAGTTCAAGCACTGTCGACCTAATTTATTTTTAATTTTGAGAAAGAGCGCTTTGCTTAACATTTGGTTAAAGGAATTACCAAACATAATTTAAAAGTAGTGATTACATTTTGTAAAAAAAACAACAATAAAATTGTGATCATACATATATTTAGCAATGTCTTGCAACTAACTAAATCAACACTCTTGATAAAGTCATAGAATTGTGACATTTATAGTTTTAAAGATTCATCAAGATCCTTACTGTGAAAACTTAAACAGTTGTCAAGTGAAATTTCATCCATAGTATTTAAAGTTTTGCAATCAACTAAAAATTGAAATTGTGATTTTAAAAAATTTGCAAAACTGTAGGCGATTATTAAGGCCTCTCTTTAACTTATCAACTATCATGAAAAATGTTTCTACTTCAATTTTTTTTCCATTCTTTGATAGCAATCTCATTGTTAGCATTGTCATCTACTGAAATTTTTTTTTCTTAGATTGTCTTTCAGATGAGTCGACAAAGCCTCTGGAAAAGTTTCCGCTTAATATTTTAGCTTGCTCTTCGTATTTTTGAGAACTAGCTCTTTCATTGACTATGGATTTGTATAATGGCTCAATGAGGGTACAGCCTATTAATAAGTCTAGAATAAGTTTCTGTAAGCTAGCACTAACTTTATCAAATCTTTCCAAAATATAATCCCAAGGAACACACACACACAAAAAGACTCAAACTTCATAAATTTATTTTGCAAAGTTTTTGCCTCCCACCGGGAATCAAGTTTATCTTCAATATTCTCGGATATATTGGCCAAGGCACACAAAATATTGTCATAGTTGTTGAACAGTGCTTTCACGGTAAATCATAAAAGATTAAATAGCAGCAACTGTGTTTATTCCTTACAACCTATAAAAAAAACATGTAATAACTAGCGAGAAGCAGAAGAAACACATCAATGAAGAATCTACCAGCACAGCTAAACATATAAAATATATTCTTGAACTCACAAAAATTATTTAGAAAAAAATCGCATAGATGAGGGCATAAAGTGCAATTTTTGGAGTTGCACAAGACCATTCATAATGGTTAAGGATCCGGGGCCACTGAACCGTTGCAAACTCAGGGTTGCATCCCACGTATCCACCCACTTAATCTGGCACTGCACTCCCCTAAATCCCCACCTTAATGTTTTCGTTTTGTTGTAAAATTATCCAAGACGCAAGATCATTAAACTAATGGTTTTAGTGACATTACTTAAGATTTGCAAGAGAAGACTATATCGAAGTAATAAGAAATTGTAGCAGAAGAAATTAAATGCAAATTATGGAAATGAATAACAATGAATTTGATCGAAAACTGAAAATGTTGATAGTTGAAAGAAAAAGCTACCAAAATTTCACATTAAATGAACTGGCTCAAAATATAATAAATCAAATTGATTAAAGCAAGTCCTTACATTCTGGATGTGAAAATGAATAATGCTGATATAATGTGAATACTTTTAAAACTTATTTTGATTAGTTGAACAATCTATGTGTTACTGAATCTTACAATGCAATGATATTTCCACTTCCATATCAACCCCTTTGAGTTTGTATTGAAGTTTTACTACCAAACCCCAAAACTTAAATAAATGTGTGAGCCTATTTTTACACAACAATTCAAATATTGTGGAAGGTCTCATGCCTTTTTAAAAAATATTTACTTTAAATGTCAGAAAGCGAAGACATATTTCCACAGAAAATAAAATATTATAAATAATTCAAGGGTAATAGGTGCATCCTTAAATCGGCAATGAGCGAGAGTATAGTCATCCCCCAATAACAACGTTTGGGACGAAGAACATTGTTTGGTTTGGGCCGGATGGCAAGTCAAGAAAATAACCTAAACCATCTTACCCCACTTTCTCCACGCAAATGTGGGTATACTTTCTCTAAATGCAACCTTACTCATGCTTAACACATTGGCTAAATTAGTTCATAGGCGTGTAAAACCCAAATGGGCGGTGATAAAAAAAATCATATTAATATATAGGAACGGTACTGATTAAAAAAACGCTTCAGTGGCCGATTTCTCTAAGGTGTCACTCTCATGTTAGACTGGGGTGGTGATGACGGGGAGATCGGGGTTTGAATCCAATTTGGGTCTACTGAAGGTTTAAAAAAAATGGATTTCCACTCTTCTTCCACGTAAATGCGGGTAAATTACCTCTTAAATGCTTCCTTCCTCGTCCCTACCATATTAAAGTAGTTATTAGATATCCGTATGACCTTAACATGTAGTGAGTGAGATGTGACGATAAAAAAAAGTAGTGATAAAAGAAGTAGGTGAAAACATATCAGTAAGACGAATATATCGTGGTGGTGTCAATAATAAACCAGGAAAATAAAATTGTATTGATGATCTAACACCTACTTACTTAAGTTTATCCACGCAACTATGCTCAGCTCATGTAATCAACCCCTCAACCAACCCCCTCCATTAACCGGCCCAAACTAAATCCATCCATTCAGGTGGTAGCTAAGCCACCGTCTTGATTACAGTGGCCTGCTAATGAAAGCTTTATGGTAGTTTTGGAAGTTATTATTAGTATTATTAGTATTATTATTATTATTATTACCGCATCTTATTACCCGTTTGGATTATACGCAATTACGCTCATGTAATGATAGTGTTATTGTGAGATGAAATGGAGGACCTACAGTTTAACGTGGGATCCAAACCACGGTGGAGGCCTGGCATTCCCCACATTCACAAGTTGTGATTAATACACGTCTTGTCAGAGATGAAGGAAGGGTTTGCAATCAGATAAATCTGTGTCGGGACCGAGGATTGAACCCCGGATCCCAGCACAGAAGTCCGACACCTTACCCCAAGACCACCAGGTCATCTTTTTGAAAGTTTACGCATACTCTCCTTATTAAGTATACGTTACTAATGGAAACGGTGGTGAGCGATTAGTAGACTAAATATCGTGTCATTAGCGAAATGGCGACCGTTTGCTCCGTATTTATTTCAAATATAAGACCAATACGTTCACGTTTACCAGCAAGCCGACAATTTTAGAGAAAAATGTTAGTGGATTATTTTAAGAATTTAGATAATATTCGATTAGTAATGGTGGTACAACTAATTCAACATTCTGTCTCAAAAGTTTGAATTATATAGATATTCCAACAAAATAAAAATAAAATGAGAGTGAAAATATATAAATATAACTAAACTGGATGTTTTTAAACTGGAGGGTAACTATACCTTGATTTTCTTAAGAATGGAAATATGGAGCATATTTTAGAAAATACAAACATATTTTTTGAGATCAACATTGATAACATTATATTATTTTATCAGTGGTATTTTATAGGCATTGTGTATGACACGACGCAATCCTACAAACTTTATCATGAAGTGTGTTAGTGATTGGAACAAAATTTTCAAAAGAAGTTATTTGTAAACTATCTTAAAAATATATTCTTGTTGATCATTAAAAACTGTTCGCATATACTCATTTTTAACTCACTCTTCAAGCCCATTTTCAAAATATTCCAAATGTTGTAAAATTTGTCATAAATAAACTCCCCTAAATTAATTTATTCAAGGAAAATCAACCAAAAATGTTTATTTTCATGTACAATTGTATCTAAATATCAATTTTGAACAAATATATTTGAGATAATTTCAATAAAATTTCAAATCCCTTTTCAAAAATCAGTCATGAGTTAACTACAAAGTTATTAAATTAAATTTTAAGAAAAAAATATATGCAACTATATATAATGTAATAGACTTAGCACAAATACATTTTGAACAAAACCATTAGAGTAATATCTTAAAATATTAATTTAAAAAATATCATTAAGTTAACTACACTTGAACAAATGTCCCCCACCCCCAAAAACTAGTAAACAGTTTTGTTTCCCATGTCAAACATTCCACAAATATACATTTTTAACAAAACCGTGAGAGCGATTTGTGAAATATTTCGAATTCTTGAAAATCACTAATCTATAAACTACCCTTGAACGAATTTTTACCTAAAATACAAGTACTATATACAGTATAATTTGCCAGGTATAGATAACACTATCTATATATATAGATTTTAAACAAAGCGTTAGAAATATTTTTGAAAAATTTGTAATTTAAAAAATTACTCGTCAGTAATATTTTCTTAATTTGAAGGCTAGGGGTAAAATAAAGAAAACCATCCCTAGGTAATGCCCTGTAACATATAAATATCAAGTTTGAACAAAATCCATCAAACCGTTTAAGATCTTTGGCCAGGGACCGATGGATGGAAATTGTAAAAAAAAAAAAATTGTTCGGACAAACAAAATGTAAGGATTCATCATCAACTCGAGTTCGAAAATGTTCACGATTATAATACTTTCTCTTGAAATTATAAAGTAAAAAATGGTAGTTGGAGATAACAATACTTGGCATAGGAATGCGTGAAAGTAATAATAATAGTTATCACCGCGTCTTACTACCCGTTCGGGTTATACGCTTTAAGTACTAATTAGTCTAATGGATTAGGAATTGTGAAGGTTGAATTAGTGGAAGTGAACCCGCATTTTCGTGGAGGGAGAGTGGAAAACCATTTAGGAAAAACCACCCTCAGTTCGCCCGACCGAGATTCGAACTTTGATCTCCCCATCCTCAGCAGTCGAGCTCAACACGACAAGCGCGTTAGTCAACTACGCCCCTGAGGCGGAAAGGAGGAAAGTAAATCTACCACTTGTCAGATATATCGATTCGTAAGAAAATTGTGAAATAAGACTGCATATGTAGGACCCAATTATTTTTTTAGCTTATCGAAATTAGTTTTACAAAACAATAATATATCAAAGTTAGAACTGAGCTATTTAATATCTCAATCATACGTCGAAAAAGGAATTCTAGTGCTTAATCATCATGGCATACTTTACTGAAAATAGTACATAGCTGATTTTGACAACTTAATTCAAAATAAGGTGACCTGGTTGTCTAGGGGTAAGGTGTCAGACTTCTGTGCTGGCGGCCGGGGTTCAATCCTTGGTCCCGGCCCAGATTTATCTGATTACCAAACCCCTCCTTCACTTCTGACAAGACATCTTGTTAATGTGGGGAATGCCAGGTCTCCACCGTGGTTCAGATTCCACGTTAAACTGTAGGTCCTCCATTTCATCTCATAATCACCCTAGCATTACACATTAGCGTAAGTGCGTATAACCCGAACGGGTAGTAAGACGCGGTGCTAATAATAATTAATTCAAAATACATATACATTCTACTACCCCATAATAGAAGGGTTTTTTTTCATTAGACAATTAGTAACTCGAAAATCAACTATTTGATTGAATCGATATATTTATTAGCTAAATAAAAGCAAACAACATAATACACTTTTTCACTTTTTGAAGATAATGTCGCTCATATGAACTCCACCGGATGGACGTCAGGCAAACCTCAGAACGTTGTCCATCACTTTCCTCAGCATAGATCGTCTAATGTCTCCGCCCCACCGTATGTAATATGTCTTTGTATAAGAATGATACGTTTCTATAATCCGTTTCTCATGAAATAGGGTTTTACGACTATAAAATAGAGTTGATTACATCTTAATTTTTTAATTATAATATAATAATATTAACTCGATTTTAAAATTAATACATATCGTCTGTAAAATATGTTGAACATTTTCGATACATTTATTAGATAATTGTAACAATACGTGTTTATTTAGGTATTTACTCAAATTTTACTTTTATATATATATGTTAAACTATTATTAGAAATTTCACACATACCTCTGATGCTTTTTTTTTAAGATTCCCGTTAAAAAACATTTTCTGACATTTTAATATATTGAATAAGAGATAGTTTAGTAATTAATTAATAATTTTATTTATCATAAATTAAAATGCCACATTTGAACAGACTTTTTTTAAGATGATATTCTGATGGATTTATTTGTGTAAATTTATAAAAAAAATGACATCTGGGTCAGTGGTTTGAAACCCGATCGTCCGGCTTTGCGTGTCGATTGAGCTCTCTTGCAAGTTTAAGATGTTTAGTGTGGCATTCAACTACATGAACCTCCTACTGATTGTTGTACACCCTCTTTACGGTTGGAGTGTAAGTGGGTAAGTAAGTGATAGCTAACAGAGGGTTATTTTCTTTTAGCACCGCGTCTTACTACCCGTTCGGTTTATACGCCCTTATAATAATTACATTAATAGCTTAGGGATTATGAAGGTTTAATTAAGAGAAAATGCACCTGAACTTTTCGTGGAAGAAGAGTTGAAAATAATTTGGGGGAAAAAACACCCTCAGTTCACCCTACCGGGAACGAACACCGATCTCCCCGTATTCGGCAGTCTAGTCCAACACAGTGGCGTAGTTGGCTAACGTGCTAGTTTCGTGTTGAGTCAGACTGCCGAGGGCGAGGAGATCAAGGATAGAATTTCAGTCGGGTGAACTGGGGGTGGATTTTCCTCAATTATTTTCCACTTTCCCTCCCCGCAAATGTGGTTTTACTTCTTCTAAATTCAACGTTTCAATTCCTAATCCATTAGCGTAATTAGTACTTAATCGTATAGCCTGAATGGGTAGTAAGATGCGCTGCTAAATTAATTAATAATTCTAGTATAACACGAGCGAGAGTAACGCGTCAGAACACGCGGCCACCGAAGTGGGTCAGAAGGTTCTTTATTGCAAACATTGGCTGAAAGACACTGTCAACTTATTTAGAAATTGTTATAGTGTGCTTAGTAATACTATATTAGTAATACTATATTATCAATAAAAACGCTTCTAAAAAAGCTTCATGCCATTGTTTGCAATAAAGAACCTTCTGATAGCTGTTACTTCTTATCCCAGCGTAGAAGGAATCTTGTTACGTACAAAGGAATTGCTATATTCCATTCACCGTAGGAATTGACTTCTGAAAGGCCTTTTTCCCTACCATAAATCTACTATATAGTATGATATTGGTAGGAAAAAAGACCTTTTAGAGAGTAATTCCTACCGTGAATGGAATATACAAGAGCGCATTTCACTACAAGAATGACGGGCAGGGTTCAAATCCCTCTCCAGGTGTCATATCGCTTTCTCTTCACAAATATGTAAGGGCAGAGCCCCATTAATTCTGTTTTTGATTTGTAAATGCATTGCTAAGAATGTTAGAAGCGTTATGATATGACAGAAATGAGTGCAGTGCATTCGTATTTGAATGATTACTAAAAAATATCATTGGTGACGACCAAGTTTATCGTTAATAATTATAGTAGGTATATCACTATTATGACAGAATGATTATTTGTGCTTTGCTGTGAATACATCTTAAAATTTATGGTCAAAAAACGGCCTTTTCAATGAAGTCTTTTTTATCCAAATGTAATTTTATATTTCAACAATGTTCAGTATCCTATTAACTATTTATCTCCATCAAGGTTTAATCAGAAATGATCCAAGTACAATAGTATTCATGTAAATTTATTATTTCTAGCCGACTATATCAAGGAGATAATTGACATGTTATGTACACTAATCTAGAGAGGAGGAAGATGTCTTAGAGAAAATTTGTAGAAGTTTGAAAAACAAGCCCGATTGTACTAATCCTAGGTTATCAGCCCTAGCACCAAGAGAAATACAAGTAAATTACCTTTAACTTCGGGTTCTTAAACTGTGAGTAATGATCTTTCCAGGTGACACGAAAAAGATTCTGCGAGTAGCATCAAACCCTGACAAACGCGATTAAATTAATACAGTATTCACTATAGAGCTATAGACAACCTTTAACTGTACATTTTGTTTAGTTTATTGCATAAATAAATGTCATCCGACCTGATTACACAATCACAATTTTAATAATACTAATAATTGATTATCTGCATATGTAAAGTTTATACGAATGTAATGACTAATATTAAATATAAAGGCGTGTATGCAATGTTTTCGCAATAGATTTGTTAATTATTTATATTTCTCAGTTGATCACAAACTGTTCAATAACTGACAAAAGAACATCAAAAACTCAACATAACTTAACTATTACTACCCGAGTTCGCTAATACTCATAATATTGTCTTATAAAAGAGGTCACCAATAAGATGTACCTTTGACCACTTGGCCTAATTTACAGTATGTTTTAAAGAACACCATTCAATTATTGTGGTTTATCCTTTTACTCTTCCAATTTTATCGATAAAGGCTCATTGCAAAGCTTACTCCCCCTCAATATAGCTCTGCATTATTCAGAGTCACAATTTATTAGTAATAAAATACGGCAGAATATTACGTTCTAGGTAAATGCATTAGTGGCTTCTAATTTCCCAGGAGATCTTATTGAAATATTAAAAAAATTAAAAAGCATGTAAGTTAATTAGGCTCATAACTTATACTTTGTAATCTACAAATATAATACGTTGTGTAATGAATGAGCGAACCTTGCGTGAAAGAACCGGTGATGTTGGGGGAAAAAATTGTAGAGAATACGTGGGACGACGTAGACGGGTGGGATTAGGTGGGCAATTGGCAACGTGACTCATCCTTGAGGTATTATCGGATATGATGGGTATGATTATCTATCATCTTTAACCAGTGGTGTTTAACAATTTTATCTCGCTTACCCCCGGATATGATTATTTATCTTCAACTTTCTACCCACCAGGTTGTTTGTGGTATAATAAAAGCTATACATATCTTAGATCTAAAAATAAAATTAATTAATTCCCAAATAATGTATTAAATAATAGGTTTTAATTTAGAATGTATATATAGTCTTAAGTTACGTACCCCGGATTGAAAACCACTGCGTCTATACCAGGCGTGACCATTTCGTTTGATAAAAAGGGCCACATTTGAAATGTAATACTGATAATTAACTCCAACTTAGTATTACAAAATAAAGTAGAGCCCTATATAAAACAATAAGTTATACTGCGTTTAAACTGCTTTAGGATTGAGGTCACCGCTGCTAGAATGTGGAAGGATGATTGTCACATGCTCGACAACCCGTGAAGGCTAGTTGTCATAGCAACCGATGAACGTTGCCAGATTTCTTGTCAGTCACTGGGTATGCTTGCATAGTATTAACGTGCAAACTCCCGCTATATAGCAACTATGCTCCCCAACCTAACCACCACGCGGATACTAAAGCAGTTTAAATCGTAGTATAACCAATGTAAAGTAAAGAGAATCGAAGGTATCACCAGAGGAAGAAAGACATCTGTTGATTGGCTGAGCATGTGACGTCACTCAGTACACAAGCCAGCGCGATACACACAAAAAGCTATATGGGAGCCAACCTAAGCTCTTAAAACATTTGGAAACTTTGGTGTAGATTTTTAAAATGTTAGTGCCACTACCCCAAATATTTAAAAAATAATTATGTATGTCTGACTGTCTTCGTATTAAAATATAACTGCTGTGTAATGGGTGACGTGAATAATTGCACCGTTGTTTTTCCTATCACGTAGAAAAAGGAACGATTGCTTGTTCATAATTAATTTAGTTAAACTTGATGAAGGATTGGGAAGGAGAAGGCATCACAGAACTATATAAGATTAAAAAATAAGTTTATTAAAAAAACATATAATAAGAAATAGGATTACAGATGATAGACAAGATTTCAAATTAAATATTTAACGATAACTTTGTTCTGTTATCGAGTTAGAAAACATTAGGTTGGACGACTATGTATTAATACTATGTAAACAAGAAACCGACGCAGGTTAGATAGAACTTGTGGTTAGTTTAATAACTCTAGGAATATAAACATTCGCTCTTACTCGAACAAAGACGTGTCTGTCGCCACACTGCAATGGTAAAAAGGGGAGTTAAGTTTCAGAGAATATATTGAAAGACAATCTAGCCATACTGATACTGAACTAATACCTGAACGGTCTAATGATGAAAAATAGTGAAATAATACAAAATAGAAACATAGCATCAAACCCTATATTTTTAGAGTTACTAAGCATAATACTATTAAAGCTAGTGAGCTAGTATTACCCCTCATGGAGAGCTACCAAAAAAACAATGAATGATATCCAATAAGAGGAGCCTCCATTTAACAAACAATAGATGGCTAACAATCAGGCATCTACACAGATTTGTACTATGGCCGGTCATTTTCTAATGAGTACTGCCAGAACAATCAATAGTAAATTAATTCATTTACCCATAACAAGGGCTTACAGAATCTATTAGAAACTATCTTTGAATACTTAGATAAATATGGTGCCTGAAGGGGCTGAAAGAAAGCATTATGCTCACGGGCCACTACTTCAATCTAGTAGTGCTCCCACAGGTTGCTCACCTCAAATAGCTACACAAAAAGGGTGCAATCAAGAATACAAACAGTCGCTGACATAACTAGGTCCTAGAAGAAAGTGTTCGATGATCTGATTGTAGCCATAATTAGATTCTAAACATGATCATATCGTTTAGGGTGTCATGAAAATATAACGTTGTCTTAAGGACTTAGAAAAAGAAACCAAATCCATGGACTCAGTATACTCAATCACCTGGTCCTACACATATGTAGAGCATAGAACCCTCGTATTTAAACTATGCTTTATGGGCATAGGGAAATAATCGGCAAACTATCTGAACCAAGAAACTTGGTCTGATGGATATAGAAATAAAACATCAGACATTCTGACTAAGTAAACTATGTCTGATGGACATAGAAAATAATGCTAGCCATTCTCACTAAAGTAACCATGTCTGAGGGACATAAAAAATAATGTTACACGTCATGACAATAAGGCTTGTGTCTGATGGACACAGAAAATAAAACAAAACAAACTAATACATCAATCTATATCAGAGCAACATTGATAATGTCAGATATTTTGACACAATACTCAATGTCTCATCGACATTGAAAATAAAACAAATCATTCTAATACATCAATCTATGCCTGAGGGACATAGATAGCAAGGTCAGACATTCTGAGATGATACTCATAGTCTCAGAAGAGGCTTCCTCTGCGACGGGGTGGGGAGACAGATGCCTTACAAATTGTGGCTACCAGTAGTCTTCGGTGCTGAAGTTTTGTGCAGTAGTTCTTCCTCCGGCGATTTATTACAATGGGATACAATAATGTAAGTACCAGGAAACTCATTATATATCTACAGAACGGGCTCGGAAAATGAACTACATCATGAGATCTAAGGGGAGAAGGGGGAAGAGTTGAGAAATAACTCCACTTGCTCACTAGCGCTGTTTGAATGTGTGGTGAGAAGAGAAAGAGAGAGAGAAATATCTTTCTTTTCCTCAACGCGTGCCCTTCAAACAAGACGTGACAATGCTTGTGATCCCGAGACGGTCCACTGGGACCATGTTTCTCGATGCTTGGGCGTTTCCCGGCAACATAAATTCAGTGTGTGTCACTACTTGCTACATCTTATTGGAATAGATTAGCACTTGCTATCTTGTTTTAATTGTCTTTATAGAATTTTAATTATCTTTATTGAATTCTTGATTGTAGATGTTATATTACACAAATGATATTCTACACAATGACATAATTAAATTCCTCCGAGTGGCGCTACATTTCTATTCTATTTAGATTGAGACTAACCCTATATTTTTACCAAATATTTGAAAACTTTTATTTGCAAAAATGGTGGTGATGTTGGGCTAAGTCAATTTCATGGTTACGGTTGAAAAATATCTGCCCCTAAGCTTTGAGTTCTCAAGTATTTGGTTCCATCTCATATGAGAAAACAACTCTCAAAATAGTAATAATTCATTATTTATTTGGAGGGGTTGGATTCATCCTCGTCGAGGAAAGAATATAAATTTTCAATACCAACTTCACATTCCAGATTTCCCCGGATTATACTTAATTTCCTAATGATATATTTCCTTGACGTTTATAAAGATAAGAATAGGATCGATCCCATGTTTGTTTGTTAGTATGTCCACAAACTGCACCAAACTATGGATAGGACCACAATTTTGGCATGCCTGTTTTTGTACGATTGAATTTGGATGAATTCGCATTTACTTTTTTCCTTAGATTGATTAGTTTTGCTACACTTTGATAGGATAGTAAATTTGAGTTGTTCGAAAACAAAATGCTTAGGAAGATATTTGGTGCCAAAATAGATGGGAATACTAGGGAGTGGATTTGGTTACATAATAATAAAATACATAACCTGTACTCATCATAAGAAATTATTAGGATATTCTAGTCTCGTAAATTACGGTAGGACGGACATGCAGTGCGAATGGGAGATTCTAGAACTTTGTTCGCGATACTGACTGGCAAAACCAGTGGGAATAGACCATTGGGAAGAACTGAACCCAGATGAGAGGATAACATTAGAATGTATTTAGATCGGGTGTAATGAGTTGGACTGGATAAAACTATCTCAAGATAGGGGATAGGGTGTAGTGAGGTGAACTGGGTAGAACTAGCATAATATAGAGATAGGGTGTAATGAGGTGGACTGGTTAGATATAGCTCATGATAGGTGGAGTACTTTTGTAAGTACGGCCATGAGCTTTCGAGTTCCTAAAGCCATATATAAAGTAAGTAGGTGCTAGGATAGTGTAGAAAATTACCTCCTCTGAACTCGGCTTGGATAAGAAACCTGACCTCTCCGTCATCATTGACCGAGTGTAAGAGAACTCTAACACTGTAGACCACTCGTTCACCGCAGATCTCTACGAATACAATTAAATGTTACCAGTGAATAACTGTATCATATCAATATATAGTTTGATTGCATGTGTACTTGTGTAGTTACATTTCATATGCTTTCAAAAGACATTCCTAAGCTAAAAAGTAAAAACAAATATTACCTGCATTGGTGGCCGCATGGCCTAAGGCGGGAATGGGAAACCATGTGCCCTTTTGAGGTGTTCGGTGTGGCTTTTTCATATATTCTATCAACTATGTCTATTAATTTTTTTATAAATTATACATTCTCAAACTCAAATTTTATATCTACAACACAACAAAATAAAGTGTTTTATTAACTGTTGAGATGTTTAATTTATAGAGTATCATTCTAGAGTGATTTCTTTTATATTTAATAATCCTTAATACATGCTGATATAATATATTTCCAAGCATCCTTGTCAAAAGATGTTTCTGACAAATATTTGATAGACCTAATTTAGTTATTATTTTTAAAAAGTATTTCACAATGAATATATTATATATATATAAATAATGAAAATGTGTTTTCATGCTTATTTATTGGTTACTAAAACAATAGGCAAACTACATCTTTATAATTTCGGAAAGATTTACTGTACATGAAATGTGCGGCCTAGTGAGGAATCCATGAAGTGACGTACGGCCTTAAATTGTCTAAAGGTCCCCCCCCCCC
>CABFVX010002053.1:0-13790 GCA_902151425.1 Timema shepardi | reverse complement strand
CCCCCCCCCCCCTGGTCTAAGGCGTCACAATCAACCGCCAAAGATGGTGAAATCGGGGTTCGACTCTCGGTCGGGTGTACTGAGGGTGGTTTTGCTTGAATAGTTTTACACTCTTCCTCCACGTAAATACGGGTTCACTTCCTCTAAATTCAACCAACCTCATCGGTAAAAAAAAATAACGTATTTATTACATATGCATACAGCCAGAACGGGTAGTAAGTAAGATGCGGTTCCATTAAGATATAATTTTTAAATGAAGGCAATTTATATCAGTTACATTCAACACATTACATCAACGACCCTCGTTTAATAAAAGTGAAAATTTCCGGTAATGTTCAATATATATTCTTATGTCCATCAAATAAAGATTAGTTTTATTTCAGCCCCTAACCGTCTTTTACTCATCCAATATACTCAGGAGTAAGTATAAAAAAACATATTTGCAGACTTCACAGCTTGCATTGTAACAAAGCTCTCACTCAACCCTAACCCTTCTTCCCCTTTTTTTGCCAGAGGGTTTAATCAACACTGTTACGTCACTGTGACGTCCCAAGTCTCTTTTAAACCCCTCCTTATAACCCATCAACCAACCCTTCACCTTTTAACCCTTGAAGTTAAACACACATCCTACTCATTGTAGTATAAATCCACTCCAAAGCGGACTACAGAACTCTCTAACTGTATTAAACACGTCTGAGGTAGGGATTATATTACTCAGCAGAGAGGGGGAAATTTGTATGTTTTTATCATTTTGTTCTCTCTTGTAAAATATAGGGAGAGTCGTAGATACATAAATGAAACAAATTTAAAAATACTTTGCAAGTTTTAACGAGCTACCTCTGCTACCCAAACATTGTTTTGTTGTTTGTTTAAATCTCCCTGTTCTAAACAAATTGTTTCTAGTTAGAAAGGTGTTGTCAAATTATTGAGACTAGGAGTCTTTAACTCTAAAATAACTTTATATTCAATTTTTTTAAGGTAATTTAAGACTGCAGTACGTTTTCTAATAAAATAAACATTTGTTTTAACTAGTAAATATATTTGCTTTGGTGGCAGCATTGTTTAAGGCTTCACTCTCGCAATAGACTAGACTACTAATAACGGGGGGGTCGTGGTTCGACCTCAGTTGGTTCTACTGAGGGTGGTTTTCCTAAATGGTTTCCCACTCACTATTAACGCAAATGCGGTTAAACTTGTCTAAATTAAACCTTCCTCATCTATAACCTATTAGCGTAATTATTACATAGGCGTATAATTCAAACGTATATTAAGACGTGGTGCTAAAAGAAGTACGAATAAATATTCCAAGTATAGAATATAAAACAAATGGAAAATACCACATGTTTTGGCCATGCCTTTGGCAAATGTCCTCTATTAAGATTTTTAAATAATGACATTCCTAATTAATGATGCTATTTAAGGTGGGATGTAAGGGGATGCGAGAAAAAGCAAGTGTTTTTGGAGCTTTTATGGGAAAAAAAGTGTTTTTTTTTGCCAAAATATATAAAATATTGCTCCAGTACAAACATATAATTTAGTTGTACTCACATGATGACCTCTAAATTTCTTGAATATCTGTCAAGGGTTTCCTGGAATTTAATCACAACTTTTCTTCATTTAAAAAGTTTTAAACCTAATGCCGCTATGTTTATGACATATTCAACAACTGTTGATATCAACGTGCAAATAAATTTAAATATCTGTTTATACTGGAACAATATTTCATTTATTTTAGCCAAACAAATGTTTTGCCATAAACTATGCAAAAACACTTACCTTTTCTCGCATCCCCTTCCACCCCACCTTGACGGTGTGAAAACCAAATAAAGAATATTCTAAATTTGCCTCATGGAGTCTGAGATAACAATAGTGGATCCAAACGTCTGCGTGAAGTAAAGTTTGAAAAACGCTTATCAAGAGATCTAAATTTTATCCATTTCAATACTTAAATTAAATACTGAAGTAAAAACGTAGTCGACCTTCCTAACCACCAAATTCGAGATAGAAACAAGTACTAACTTTTGAAAACTACTATTTAAAAATACTCTCCAATTTCAGTAAATAGAGTTGACCTCACCTTAGGACCCAATGTTAGTGGGTTCACACCCAGCTTTGGTTGACGGAATTTTTTTTAAGCAATACAAATCCTTAGCACTAATTCCTTCAGAGAAGACGTAAAGTCAATGGTCCTAAGTCAATTTTTGCATGTAAAATAACCCTAGAAAGTATGTTAAAATACCCTTCCCGGCTCTTGGTCATAGAAAATCTCATGTGCTGATTTAATCAATTGGTTCAGAACGTTTAGGTTAAATACCTCAATTAAATGAAAAAAATCTCTGTAAATAGAATTAGCTAGTTCGTTAGCCTGTTGGTAACTGATATTTACCATTTCATCAAAGGTGGGATATGGTTGCGTTCTAGCGATGGCTGTTGGAGGTGTTAGAGAGGGTGTTCATGGGGATGGCTGGTGTAGTATCCCCTTACCTCTTCCCAAACCCATTCCTCTTAGACGCTAATCCTACACTTTCCACGCCTTGCCCATTAACCCCTCTCCCTCCCACCATATCGCTTCCCTTACCCACCCAATCCTCCTTCCACCCTTGAAGCTACCTACCAGGAATATCAAATAAACCCCCTAAACCACCGCTTCCCAACTGGTTTCTTACTACCGTCACCATCCGCAAATAAGACCATTTACTAGGGCTACGTGTTCGAGACTTCCATCTCCTTTCCTCTACTCGCCCATTTTAGCTGTCTTTTTTTTTCTCTCTCTCTCCTTCTTTATCTCACCACACACGTCCGATGACTGCCAACATCATGACCCCCCTAGCTTTCTCAACTAACACGAGGGACAGGAGCGTTGTTCGCAGGACGAACGAAGGCTCGATCTTCATTCCTTAGAGAGTCAACTAAATAATTTGTCTTACGTCCGATTTCCTCTTTCCTTAGAGAGTCAATAAATAATTGGTCTTACTCCCAGTTTCCTTGCGAGGATTGGGATATCATCGCCGATAAGATCAATTTATTGTCCGCAGTAAGTGACCGGACGGTCTAAGGTGATAGACTCGTACCACGCTCAATCGACGAGAAGGTCGGAATTCGATTATTTGCCGTGGGAACTAGAGGATCTATCCCGCAACCCCCCACTCCGGCAATTACAATTTGTGTTGTGGTTTCTCCTTCCACTTTCCACGCTGATATGGGGGAATTTTTTTTTTTTTCATTTACCCGCCTTGACCCTCTCACTTAGAGTAGTGAAAACACCCTTAATACACCCGGAAGGGAATTGAGTCCCGACCTCCTCATCACTGACAAACTAGACCAAATGAGTTCTTTTCTTTTTAAATTAAATCTATCCTAAGGGAAAAACAAACGTTGAGGTTAGCGTGAGCTGAGTAAAGGATAACTTTACTGAGGGTTTATTCTCCACTGACCGGCTTCGGTAGTCCAATGGTTGGAAGGCGTCACTTCCACAGTTGACTGGACTATCGATGACTGACGGATCGGGGTTTGAATTCGGGTTGGGTGTTTTGACGACTCTTTTTCCTCAGAGGATTTATATTCTCCTCCATGCAAGTTTAGGTACACTTCCTCCAAATTCAACCTTACTTATACCTAACCCGTTAATATAATTAGTATTTATGGGTTTAACTCAAATGTGTTAGTAAGAAGCGGTGTTGATAAAAGTAAAGGTATAATACTACTGTAGTTAGTAGTTGACAAAGTAATCTCATAGCTATTGTGTTTAACTGATTCAGGAGGCTGAGATTCGTATCCCATTCAAGTACCCTGGACGTGACTTATTCATAATGTGAGCTCACATTTTATCTACAAAAGCGAATGCTGGTAGAGCTGCACATTGCCACTACTCATTCCCATTCACTTAAATCAGAGGTCACCAAAGTCATTAGAGTTTGGGAGCTACTTTCAAAATGTCAAATTATTTCACGAGCTACCCGGATTAAAAATTTCCCTTATCGCATATTGGATACTATTGTAACCTGTGCATAGGCTTTTCCATCACATGTTTTGTTCAATCGGGTGGTAGGAGGGGTTGGGCTTTGTGGCTTGGACTCGTAATTTTAATGGAAAAATGTAAAAAATGTTAGTATAAAAAGGAACTTTTAATGCTAGAAAATACAAGGTTTATTCATTTTTACTTTAACTTGACCCCTCCGAGAGAAAAGTATTGTAATAGTCAAAATAATCGAAGTTGAGATTTAGATAAAGGTCGACGTTTCATGAGCCCTTGAAACCGAAAAAGTGGGCCTCGCGATGCCGTCTGTCTGTCTTTCTGTCTGTCCCTCTGACTGTGTGTGTCTGTATATCGGCCCAGAGCCGAAACCCTTTTACGTATCGGGTTAACTCTTGACATCTAGGATTATCATAAGGTTACCCCGAGAATTTTTTGTAATTAATCAAGGACAAAAGACAAAAATAAATCTATTTTCTTGGAATATACTAACAATTTTTAATAAAATTTGTTTCAAGACAATGATTAACATTACAAACAAAATGCCAGTTTTCATTTTACCGGGAAAATTACTTTAAGGGCACTTTACATAAGCATAAATTTACAATTTGGATCATATCTTCGCATCTTTTAGATATACAAAATAACATAGCTTTTAAAGTTGTAGTATTCATTAATATAAACATATTTTAGTTTAAATATATTTGTATAAAACCAATAGTCTCTGAGATATAAGCATAAGCATAAGCATATATATATATACACTTACATTATTTTAGGAGAAGCTACATAGGCCTATCTTTAAAATGGATTGAATCCTTTTTTTACGACAGTAATTTCATTAATATTTATAGTAGCCTTCATTTTACCATTAACTATAGCCGTGTGTAATAAAGGATAAAAGCCTATGTGTTACGGCAATATATTATAATTTTGTAACAAGATTAGTAAAAGTATTGGATACACAGGATGTATACATATTTCTGCAATTCCTCTTAAGATCGTGATTTTTTTTAAAGTTAATAGATGAAAATATAGCACAACAAACTTTGTTTGATGTTTAGTTTACGACCTAGATCAGAGGTAGCCACATGGTCAATCGTAGCCGCTTGTTCGATCGATCACCTTGGTAATCGATTAAATATTATTGAAAGGCAGAAAATTAAAGAGAATGTAAAAATCATGTTACTATAAAAACAAAGAATGGGTTATTATTTTTGTTTACTATTGAAACAAACAATATCAGACTATAGTTTTGTAGTAAAGTGCTAAGGATTTACCTTCTCTAGAGTAGATCACTTGATCCAAAAGCCAAAGGTATGGCCACTCCTGAGCTAGCTTCCAGTGGTTATACATTGACATTATATTCCATTCACGGTAGGAATTACTTCTCTGAAAGGTCTTTTTTCCTACCAATATCCTACTATATAGTAGATTGATGGTAGGGAAAAAGGCCTTTCAGAAGTCAATTCCTATGGTGAATGGAATATACTTACCCAGTGAAGGTGGCTTGGGAGTGTAGAGGGATGATGACGCTTGTGTGTCCTATTCGGTCGCTTGATCCCAGTTCATTAGCTCTCTTTCCATGGGACACTCAAAAGAACATGTGTAGAGGAGACTGACAGCGGAGGATTTAAAAAAATGTCACCCCTAGGCACAATTATAATATGCACAAACCCTTCTCTTACCCCCTCCCCCCCATTTTTTTGTCAAGGGCCTTAGGAAGTTTCGGTGGAAATATGTGTTGGGAAAAGGGGTGGGGGGGTAAGTTAGTATTCAAGAAGAGACTTTTACGAAAGATAATCAGGCATGTACTGTTATCAGAAATTTGCGCCCCCTAAAGCCGCCACCCATAGGCCTGTGCCTAGTGTACCTATAGTGTAAATCCGCTTCTATAGACTGAGGAGGGATGGGACACTTTTCACTTTATGTGCTTTAGAAATGTAGCTTTGTATTTCTAACACAAGAGTTTTGCACTCAGAAATTGTTAGGTATTTAATAAACCATTACAAATATGTGTGAATTTAAAAAATGGTAATTATAAAGGGGACTTACTAAATTGTTGTCGGATGTTTATTGTCCCATGACTCCCTAGGTAAGGGAGGCATGGGACATGGTCAGGGGAGTGTTGGGACAATGCACTTTTAAATTTGACCATAACAGAAATAACCCTAATCTTACAATAAAATATACGAGTATAAGCATAATAGGTTATTCAGTTAATTATTCCAACGCTATACATATATAACTCAGTAGTCTCTTATTTGAGAGGAAGATATATGTTAGGCTACAAAATTACCACAACATAACTGTTCAAAACTTATTTTGTGCTAGTTTTCAAACGCACACTTAAGGGGGTAATCAAACACACATTTAAATCTATCACCTTGTTGAAGCATTCTTGGATTTGGAAGAATACCAACTATTTAACTAGAGTTCACAAAATAAATGTCACTAAAATGTCAGTAAAAATATTGTTTTATCTCTTGTCATTGGACTTAAGTGCTATCACTGAAACTTACTGTTGGCCAGTGCAATCACTTTGTTCTGGAGCCCCTTGTATAATGCATCCATATACAATTTTGACGTGTTGCGGGAACCTCCGAACAACTTCACTAAAGCAAATGCTACTTGTTTTACGAGGTTAGGGTTTTGTTTAGGATCAACAACTAATATTGCATACTCTTCAGCTGACTTCTGATGAAGTGGAAGTGGCTGTTGGTTCATCAATTTGAGATTCTTCAGATTCTGTATTGTTAACTAATTTAAAAACAATTTTATTTTTTTCCTTTTTACTTACGTGTAGTTTAGGCTTATGTTTGGCTTACATTTGTTATATTTCCTATTTTTCAGGAGTGTCTGTCAAAATGCGACTTTTCCCGGTTTAGCTAGTGATTCAAAATCAAATTTTTGTTTTATAAAAATTCAAATAGGCTTGAGCTATATTTAGTAAATAGAGCTAATAGTAAATCTCATATGAAAGCTATTGAAAGCATTAAGATGTAGGACTTAGGGCCAGTTTCATAGATTTAGTACGCCTCAAGTGCGGCGCTACACTAAGTACAAGACGACACCTACCTAAACTCAAATGGAATGGGCCGTTCTCGCATAGGAAACTGGCCCATTCCATTCTGGCTTAGGTAGGTGTCGTCTTGTATTTAGTGTAGCGCCGCACTTGAGGCGTACTAAATTTGACTATGAAACTGGACCTTAGTCTTTTGTTTAAGTTTATCCTTTAAACTTTTAAAAATAATCATGCTTTTGATAGACCTACCTTATTTTAAAGTTATTAATTGTGTGGGCCTATAGAGAATTCTTATATAAAATAGCATAGACCTATTATGTAGGCCCTACAATAACCTACAAATGTAAGTGAGGGATGGAACAAAGTCGTCCCATGCCTCCCCTTCAGTGTGTCCCATAACTTCCTATGCAGACTATTTTTAGATTTTAAATATGTTGGAACGATATAAATAATATTTCCAAGATTCCAAGTTTGGTATACATAGCTGATATTCTAAAGTATAACTTACGGTATTTAGTTACTTGGTTTTGATATAAGTGTTTTATAAATAATCTGTAATCCTTAACTTGAAAATCCAGGCCCTTTCTTTTCAAAATACTAATTAAATAACACACTTTAAACTTGTATTGTAACTGCACAAACCAAAAGGTCACGATATAAGCTATGACAACAACAACTTTGGAGGGCAAATAAAATCAGTGGCGTCCACAGTTATATTTTAGATTTCACTGTCCTACCCCTCCCACTGTCCCATCTCTTTCCAGTCTCCCATACTTAGGTTTTTTTAGCATCACATCTTACTACACATTTGGGGGATCAGGAACGTTATATTTAGAGGAATTGTAGGCCTACCAGCTTTCTCGTAAAGGGCGAATGGAAAACTATTTTATATCCTTTCTCTAGTCAACAGTGTCCTCTATTTTGAACCCTAAACATCAGATATGATCGTTGCTTTACATTTTCGGATTGTTTTATCATGAGGGATTGCGTGAATTTGTTTAAATAAAATATATATGTACCCTAATAGTAAGTGAAGCCAAAGGTCATCCATCCGGAGTGACGCGTGCACTCGGATTATCGGCCGGTTAGTGACGCCATCTCGTTCCATCTGGGAAAAAGCATTTGTATTAATGGATTCGTAAAGTGTTATATATTCACGTTCCTTCCCGTACAGAACTCTTCGATAAAGCGAGAAAAAACTCTTTTTTTTTCGTGTAGGTACTTTAGATACTTTTCAGAGGTCTCTTACATACCACAATTATTATTGATATGAGACCAGTTCGATGTTTTTTCTTTCCCTCCAAAGTAAGTTTTGTACGGATTTTCATCGTTAGGTAAAAATCCGTCCACCTCAGATGAGTTTAAACTCCTCCCGAATATTGGGCTCTGAACCGAGCACTTGATGACAGAATCACCGAGGTAACCTATTTTGTTATAACAGTTTTTAGATTTTCTAAGTTTCGTACATTTCTTGAAAAGAAATAAATAAGATTGAATGAAATAAGCCACCCCCCACCCCCCTTCCTCTACCCTCTTGCGCTACTATTTATAAAGTAAATACATAAAACTTCTCAATCAATACGATAGACAAGAAAATGCTGTACGAGAGTTAAAAATAAAATTAAAAAAACGTTGTCAATCTAAGCCATATTTAGTATCAATCTAACTTTTTCATCTTTAGTCAATATTTGAATATTTCCCTCGGGGGAGGAGAATGTTAGATTTTGGTTGATATGGAGTAGGGAAATAAATGTTCTTCCGATTTTCAAACCTCAATACTAAACACAAATATAGCCAATCCAAAAGTTATGAGTTCTTGTGCCCCCGCGGATGACATATTTATAACCCCTCCCCCCCTTTCCCCTCCACCGAACCAACCCAACCAGGGGCTGATAATCATCGTTGTTATTATAATAACTAGCCCTTTCAAAAAGTCTGACTAGAATGTGATGTGAAGAGACTATTGAAATTTTCGAATAATTAACTATTTAATTAGCTAGAACTTCCGCTCGTGTACAACTCATACGTTCTCTCATAAATATGTCGTGAAAAGGAAGTGCAACATCTAAAGAAGTAATGAATGATATCTGATTCAATACACAAAGTGAAAACATTATAAAGGTAATTTCAGTAATATTAATTCAGGGGCGCTTGTGTGATTATGAATTATTTAATGAATGGAGAACATGTCTTGTGAACCTTAAGCCTTCAAAACTTTTTAATTCGCGTTTATATTGGGTGGGTTTCTTTAAATAAAATTTAGTCATGTAATTTACAGATTCCTTAATAACGGATTTTCCGTCATGTGAAAAACATGTGTTTATGAAGAAGGCTCTATCCAAAAAGTTGAAATTAATTTCATGTTTGCGTTCAACATCTCAAGGGGGGGTAAAGTTATCTTGTAATTATTAGAAAATGTTGGTAGGCACTAAGATGTTTTCTAATTTTTATTATCCATGTTAGTAATTAATTTCTTACTTCTTTTATCGAAACTGTTTGAAGTATTTGTTTTAAAATTATCTATCTTATATAAACTTAAAAGAAACACCTACCACTTTTGAAAAATGATCATCATTATTATATTGACTTGTTGGGGAACTACTGCTCGCTATGAAACAAACATTATTTAGGCCCTTCCACATTATTTTCGATGATATAAGCGGTTTTATAAAGAAAGAAAAGTTTATTCAAGTAAAACTAATCAAATTAAAATAAAATTAATAATAGAGTGCACCGCAAGAGCTTTCACACTCATTTATCTAAATTATACTTAGGCTATAGCTCAGAAGACTATTGTGAAATAAATTCGTTATATAAGGAAAATGATAAAAAAAATAAGACCATCGCTTTCCACCAAAAAGAATAAATGAAATAATAAACAATGTTACAGAAGCATCTTATTTGTTCTTTACATTTTCAAAAGCTATATTTAAAAATATATTTGTCTATAAATTGGAAAAAAAAAATTCTAAATACCATTTCAATTAAAGGTTGTTTGTTTTTTAAAGCCTTAAAACTTTATAATGATAAGTTATTTTATATCTAAAAGAGTGGCCGAGGAGATATGATAAAGTTGATACATTTCCTCTTATGTAAAGTAAAGTACCCTTAAAGTCATCGATTGTTTTTTAACGATCACAAGACATGCTTTCTTCGAGGGGTCACAAGAAAGTAAAGTTTATATGGATGGTCACCATAAATACTCGTTTAGAAAACAAGTCCGGTTTTCTCCAGAGAGAAGAGTACTTTTATCCTACCAACAAATAAAATATCAAAAATTGTTCAAAAGTACTAACACGTTGGATTGTTTTTGTCACCATAGGCCTTACTACCCGTTAGGGCGATACGTTGGTTGATTTCATGCTGAGATGAAACCAAATTATAACCCCACAGGGATTTTAACCAAAATCTCTCAATGTTGGTCAGTTAGATTTTGAAGCTCAACGCTTCAATAATATAAACACCAGCTTAGGTGACCGAATGATTTAAGCCGTCACTCTCGTGTTCGAATCTCTGCCGAGTCTACAGAGTTTGTTTTTTCCTTAACGGTTTCTCACTCTCCTTCCACACAAATATGGGTAGATTACCTCTAAAATGCTTCTGTATTCATCACAGACCCATTGGAGTAATTATCAAATAATTGTGCAACCTTAACAGGTAGCAAGACATGGTGATAAAAAAAATCTAGACAAGTGTTAACCAAACTGTCGACAGTCGCGTATCTCTTTAGAGGCCGTGGCATAACAAAAGCACCCCTTCCAGCACTTTATAAAAAATAAACAACATTAATAACTGCTATTTTGTAAAATATAAACGATAACTCCAATTTTTAATAAAGCTCCAGCTAAACAAATCCGTGACAGAGAGAAAGAAAGTCTAATTAAAGGCCATGAGGTCATGTCAAAATCTACGATAATTTATCAGAACTAATGTGATCAACAAATATGTTATTATTAACTTATCAAAACTCAAGTATTAAGTCACGTACCCAAAACCCTAGCGGATGATCCAAACAGAAAAAATAATAATTTTTAAAACATTTTTCACTAGTGTAGCTATGTCAAGTATCGGTTGGCAAACACACGTCTTGAAAACGACAGGCATTATAAATGATAAGTCTGTCCTATATTATAATCTTGAATTCTTATAATACACTCCCGAAAAGTGTTTTTTTAATTTCTTTAAATCATACTGATGTGTTCAGATTTTTTGTGTTTTTTGTTACAGTGGAAGTGATATTCTTGGTGTGGGGTATTCGACTATGTATCGTCGTACGTAAAGCACCTTCAGAATTCAACGAGAGCCGCTTCATCTCCATGGCCATTTACAACGAGTTCCTCCTCTCCGTATTCCTCAATGTCTCCATGTAAGTTTGGATTACAGTCCCTTAACGACAATTTAAAACATCTTAAATATATTTAGAAGTAACTAAAACGACTAATATTATGCAATAACACATATCACTTGATACCTAAAAATCTCTGTTTACATCGATGTTTGGATCTTTTAATCAATAATATATTGTCTATAATCTAACTGTTGAAATATCATGTTTACTTAAAAATTGTTGAATTTGTTCTGGATAGAATATTCTTATGCGTTACATCACAAGTTAAAAATATACCTCTGTCCACTTTGGTTTCATTGTGCTGGCTGGCTAACGCCGACTTAATTTAGGAATAGGTAAGTTGATTGGTGGGTGCAGGGGTGGGTGGGCGGTGAGTTAATAATTGAATAATTATGTATGGGATTACTTATTAAATTAAATAATATTCGATAGATTAATATTACTTCTATATATATTTGGTATGATATATAAACTCTTCTCGGAGTTTTTTTTTAAATCACTTCTTTCTACTTGGTGTAGGATTATTTTAAATACACATCTGGGATGGTTAATATTACTTCTATCTATTCCATGTGTTTATGAATACTTTACTTGGTTGTTTACAATCACTCCTCTCACCTTGATGTATTTTAAATGCGTTTCTGGGCTGTTTAACATTACTTCTGTCACCTTCATGTATTTTAAATACGTATCTGTGTTGGTTAAAATTACTTCTATCCATTCGATGACTTTGTAAATACTTTAATGGGCTGTTTACAATCACTTCTGTCACCTTGATATATTTAAATTACTTATATGGATGTGTTGAAGTTATTTATGTCTACTCAATATTTTTTAATTTTTTTAATTTGCCTGTTTAAAATTACTTATGACTCCTTAATGTATTTTAAATAATTATCTGGTTTGTTTTAAAATTACTTCTCTCCCCTTGATGTATTTTATATACTAGTATTAATATTAGCTTTAAATACTTGTTTTACTAGTTTGCTTAAAATAACTTCTATATATTTAATACTTTTGTGGGTTGTCTTAGATGTTTATTTTTGTATATAAATGAAATAATATTTAGGTGTAAAATCTTAATACGTCTTTATAATACATGTTAAATACTATTGAACAGGCTTTAATATAATGAGTAAAATATCTTCACAAACCCTTCCATACAGTACATATTTATACATTTTATGTTTTCTGTGGGCTTTAGTTTGTAAAGTGAACACATCATTTTATTTATTTGTAAGAAAATAAAAGAATCACAAAACTCTTTGAGAAACAAGAATATTCTAAGCAAACGAACCATGTAAAAAACATACATATATCGTGCATGTATGTTTCTAGCAAATATTTCTTGTTTCTTTGAAAGGTTTATTCCCGTCTATGAGCATCGTTTGTTTGAGTAGAAAAATTGAGACGTTCCTTTTCTACGCTTACATGAACATCGGTTTGTCTTTTACAGACAAACTCCATCCATATAATAGTTTGAGTCAAGCAAACGTTAGTCCGATATTAAGTTTTAAACATTTTTTTAAAATTAGCTAGCAAAAAAAAAATCTTAGTCACGAATACCAGCTATATAAAAATATAAACAATTATGTTTTTTATTCATTGAATGAACTTTATTGAATTTGAAATGTAAGCGCTAATTAGATCTGTTTTTATCCTGATCAAGATGAACTGTTGAAGGTATTTATAGAATTCTTTAAAAAAGGGCCAGGGAAAATTCGGTATATATGAAAATGAAAAGAAAATACATATTACAATTGATTGTCCAGCTAGGCATCTAATTCAAAAACTGTTTTTGACTAAGATTTTGTCCAACCAGTTTTAAGTCCATCCCAAATATAATTATTATTAGTATAAAATATAATTTTATATTTTCAATATACTTACCAATTTCTATATGGGCTTTCTTGGAAATGAATGGTTTATTAGGAACAAATAAGTGTTTTTTATTCTGAAAGGTTATGGCCAACCCTCACTAAATTAGTGAACGTGGGTACATTCAACACCTTTCCTTCGTCTTATAAAATATATGATTATAACGTAGGGAAATGTTAGCATTAGCAGAGAAAATATTTTGTACGCCATAAAGTTATTTTACATTAATGTTCCAAGGCGCGTTTCTTCACAAGGGAAAGAAAGGGAAATCTAAAAGCTACAAACTGCTAGACTAAGAATATTTTATCCATCTTACAAATAAACAAATACTAGGGACAGAAGATCTCCATAAAACTGTTGGAAGATTTACAACTTTTAGTCACCATTAAGTTATATGCATGCCTTAAATATTATAGAGTGACGCAAAACAAAATTGGGGGTATAGAGTTACAAAATGTTTTTTTTCTTTCTACCCCCTCCCCCACCAGTAGGTACGTTTTGCTAATACCATTACACAAAGAAAAGGTTAATTGATGAACAATGGGGGTCAATTAAGACCTAGTGGG